>JAJMDO010000062.1:0-31839 GCA_030573635.1 Blastobotrys ciferrii | reverse complement strand
GAGAGATCTGAGCATTGAACGGATATATAAACTGAGGAATGTTTCGGGACGGGGGCGTGAAAGGCGTTTGATTGGTTAGGAAGTGGAGCGGCTGAATCATTACGCGGGTATAGTGCGCGAACAATGACAAGCTTTTTTGCCAAGCTACAATCATCGCCATCCCACACAACGGTGCTATCACTACTTGTCCACACGGTCAGGACAATAGAGAAGCATGAGATGGAGCCGCAGCATATTGCAGCCTCCGCCACCACGCCGCATAAACGTGACATTTGGCGACAGGCCCCGACCAGCTCTGGCGACCGGTGCCAGCCGGTTCATATACCGGGGGGGATAGTATATGTGAATGGGACCCAAGTTAGGGTTTCGAATGCAACTTTCACACCGGACTGTCACAATGGATTTCTTCCTTCTGGCAGCATCAAGGGAAATTCGTTTTTGACGCTATTACGGGGCAACACGATTATGACAGATCCCAGGACGAATATTACCGCCATGAATATGACCGCGCTGCAAAATTGGCAGATACCGTTTGCTACGAGTACGGTTCCCCTGACATATGCAATTTCCAGTGCTACAGTTATCATCTGGATGCTCTTCATCACACTGGTTCTCACCGCCAACCGTCGCCCGTTCTTCTTGATCGCTGTTACTATGGCAACAGTTGCCTGCATTACGACCTACTCGGCGGAAACCTTAGCCCTCTTTAAATCGCAATATTGCCACGGCTATCAGGATGGTTCTGATCTAGAAGTGGACATTACACAGCCTAAGATTGCCGTGTTTTGGGCTATTGCAAACTGTGCATTGCTGTTGGCCGAGGTCCGCACGGTAGTTCGGTTGGTTGAACGCCGGCGCGAAAAGCTGATTCTGTTCTATATTGGCGTCGGGCTCACAATTATAAGTGGCGTCTTTTATATATTGAACATATTTGCGCCGTCACCAGAAGAACGCGATAATTCACTAGACGCTATTATGGTGTTGGGCTACCTGTTCTCTATGGCCACGACCATCCTGTTCAATGCCTACATCATTTTCCACACCATCACCCATTATCGCATTGTACTCCGAATGGAAATGATCGTCAAGACAATTGTCTGCAATGTGTGTGCCTTGTTACCCACTATACTCTTCATCATGGACCTCCTGCGAGCAGACATTGATGACTGGGCACAATTGGCCGGACTCGCAGCCACCATGAGTGCTAGTCTTTCGGCGTGGGTCTGGATCGACCGCCTGAAAGAAGTCCAAAGGAAGCTTCGCGATAACAGTGTCTTGGGTCGCCCATATTACCAGGAAGATGGCCCAAGCGACTTTGGTCACTATGACGATGAGGAGAACAAAGGCATTGACGGCGCCATAGATGATGTCAAGCACACAAACAGCACTGTCTTCCAAGAGAAAACCCCTCCTTCACGAATCCTTGGTTTCCTCTCACGAGATTTCTGGCATATTAAACGACCCCAAACCACAGACTCCTCAGATACTGCATATATCGTCACCACAAATGAAAACCCCGACAACACAATCTTGCATTCAAACCCTACTAACGATACTAACGCCCAATTACAACCGCAAATGTCTATTTATAATCATCCCTTACGAGTTTCACGTCACATAACTCAAAACAATTAATTTCTTAATTGCTCCATTTCTGCCTTTTATCCTTGTAAGTGTTCCAGGTTTGGGATATGTTTTACTGTTTCTATTCAACGGGAGCGGGCTGAGCCTGCAATACTAACCAGAACTGGTTTTTTCAAAAGCCCGATTTGTTCCTGCAGTTATCCCAGAGTTGGTGTAGGATTTAACGTTTCAGGTAAATGCCCAGAAAAGCGGAGTGGGATGCTGTGTGAGCCATTCTTTGTATCGAAGGCCAAATGAACATTGACCTCACCGCTTTATACCAAATCGACCGGAAAGCAGATTTTGAAGCGATCATTTGTTGCTAACGGCATTGGATTTGGTATGAAATGCACTTGATTGAAGCAAACCAGTGGTAGAAGCACTCCGGAATGAAAACAGTTGGTTTTGTTCGTACGATGGGACGAAGTGACATACCAAACCAACTTCTTAGAAATGAAATTTAGCTTCCCGGTCCAAAACTTGATGTTGAGAGCAAGAGAACATTCTAGCTATGTATGAAAACAGTTTAGGTACCGGTTGAGAACTTTGTATATACAGCCAGTAGGTGGGTCCTTTAAGTCTAGCTACTTTACTATAATATTATGCCCATGATGGAAATGTATATAGCCCTCGAGCTCTTAGATATACGTCCTATATACTAATCAGCATGCAGGGATCCAGAAATTTTGTTGTGGTTTGGAGTTGCAGGGAGTTAGCCCGTATCGATCCCCCCTCCCCACTCCCTTAGATCGACCTGTGAGGTTCAAAGAGAAGCTTTCGAATCGAGCGAGCGATGGCACCAGAGAAAACAACTTCTAAGTATGGATGCAAGCGCTGCCCCCCCCCCTATCCGTGAAGCTTCAACGAGCAGTTTTCGATTTTTTTTTTTTTTTTTTTTTTTTTTTTTTTTTTTTTTTTTTTTTTTTTTTTTTTTTTTTTTTTTTTTTTTTTTTTTTTTTTTTTTTTTTTTTTTTTTTTCACACACTAGAGAGCCCAGGGGGGTTTCCCCTTGAATAATAACGGCACATAATTCTATATGTCCGAATGAACAGTGTGGTAGTTTATTTACATGTAAAAGTAGATATTTATCGACCTAGATTAAGGAGGAGGTTGTTAGAGGAGCCAGACTCTGTACCTTGGCTACCAGCCTTGTTACTGGGGAGGTAGGTGACGTTTGGAGAGTTAGCCAACGTGTTAGCAATGTCCTTTGAGGCCTCGATTCTTCTAACCATGAGGAGGCCGTCTCCAGCTTTTTGAAGAGCCTTGGAGATGGTTTCGGCGGCCTCGGCTTCACCCTCAGCACGAATGACAGAGGCTTGACGTTCCTGTTCGGCCTTTTCGACTGTGAATCGCGCTCTTTCAGCATCCTGCTGGGCGATTTGCTTCTGTTCAACAGCTTTGGTGAATTCCTTACCGAAGGTCATGTGGGTGATAGACACATCCTCCAATTGGATGTTGAACTCATCAGCCCGCTTGCGGAGGTCTTCTCTGATTTTGGCAGAAACAACCTCTCTCTGCGTAATCAGCTCAGCGGCATCAAATTGAGCCACAATGCTCTTTAGAACTTCGTTACCAATCGACGGAAGCACACGTTCATCGTAATCCAGACCAAGCGACTGGTAGATTCGGGGAAGCTGGGGGACCTCGGGACGATGCAAAACACGTAGGGTCAAGGAAACCATCTGAAGATCCTTGGACCCAGTAGTTGTCGTAATGTTACGCGGCTTGGTTCGAACGTCAAACAAAACTGCCTTCTGCAACCATGGAATAAGGAAATGGGTGCCCTCACCAACAACGTCTCTCTTCACACCATAGAACCTGTCAAAAATCACAGCCCGGCTGCCACCCTTAACATCATAAATCGAGTTCTGTGCAGTAAACAGAATCGCCGCTGGAATCACAAACCCTGTGAACGGATTGTTGATAAATCTCGACATAACACTCAATCAACTATGGCCTTGTGCTACACAGATCTCCAGTTCTCTGTGGCGACCCTTCTTCCCAACCCTCACAGTATATTTCAGCACGGCAGCCCATGCATGCACCAACCAAAACCTTACGCCTAAAATCTAGTTTCTCTCCAATATAATTATTGGTTGGTCAGGGTCCGGCCAGACCCCGTGTGCGCTTCGCAGAAATAGGCATCAATTAAAGTCTTTGGTATACGTATATTATATATTATTATACGTACCCGACCCGGTGCGAATATATACGTCTATCTATACGTATGTGCATACCCAACGCCAGCCAGTACGTACTAATATATAATTAAAAACTTTTAATTTTTTGTACGATCGATATCGATCGAAACGACCTTCTTATTTAAGGTCGGTCAAATCTTGAAAATTAATTTCTCTTTAACTGTTTACTTGCTTTTCTGGGGACACCCCAGACCTCCCTGGGTCGCCCTCGACGATAGAATGTGTTATCATTAGCGAAACAAAACAACGCTTTTGCTTTTCTGGAAAAAACGAAACTATCTATATCCTGCGCACGTAGGAATATTTCTCAAGTAATTAATTCCCCGCAAAGAAAATTTTTCGGTTCATTCCTTCAAAAGAACAATGTATTATCCCTAATACTAGGATAACTTAACTAAATTAAACTAATGATGCATACAAAAAGGGCATGATGCGCGTAAGATTGCGCGATGGGTCTTTTAATTTTGGAACAGTGAAACCAGTGAAAGTTTCGTTAGACGTTGGAGGGATGCGAGATTTGTTTCCAAGTGGTGTGGAGCCAAATGTGGTTATTGACTATGGTGATGAGGTCATTGATCGGTTGAGGACCAGTAGAAAAGTGGCTGCGGAATACGCCGTGGTAAAGGAGCTACCACCGCATTTAGAAGCCCAAATACAGGGTGCGATGCAAAAGAAGGTTGTCCGACAGAAGACAAAGAAAGGGCTGACCAACGGTAGCGCCGAAGGACCAAGATTGTTAGAGGGACCAGGAGGTAGCACAGCATTGACCAAACCAACACAGACACGAGGAAGCCCACGAACGGGGATTAATACCGGTCTGGCGCGATCATATGGCGGAGAAAAGCCTCAATGGCATGCACCATGGAAGCTTATGAGAGTGATATCTGGTCATCTGGGATGGGTTCGAAGTGTATGTGTAGAGCCTGATAACCAATGGTTCGCTACAGGGTCTGCGGATCGAACAATCAAGATCTGGAATCTGGCAACTGGCGAACTCCGTCTGACCCTCACGGGCCATATCATGGCTGTACGAGCACTGGCGGTTTCGCCTAGACATCCTTATTTATTCAGTGGCGGAGAAGACAAAATGGTGAAATGTTGGGACTTGGAGCAGAACAAGGTCATTAGGCATTATCATGGCCATTTAAATGGTGTCTACACTTTAGATTTGCATCCAACTTTAGATTTGGTGGTTACGGCAGGACGCGATGCAGTTGTACGAGTGTGGGATATGCGTACGCGCCATCCGGTGCATACGTTAGAGGGACACAAGAACGCGATCAGCCAGGTTCGCTGTCAAGACGCAGATCCCCAAATCATTTCCACTTCCATGGACGCCACTGTGCGCTTGTATGATCTGGCTGCGGGAAAAACACGTACGGTGTTAACGCATCATAAGAAGGCCGTTCGATCATTGGCATTGCATCCAGAAGAGTTCACCTTTGCTACAGGCAGTCCTGACAACATTAAGGAATGGAAATGCCCTGATGGCGAGTTCATACATAACTTCGGGCCTCATCAGAATGCTATCATCAACACCCTGAGTGTCAACCGTGATGGCGTCATGTTTGCCGGTGGCGACAATGGGTCTATGGGCTTCTATGATTGGAAATCCGGACATAAATACCAGCAAATCGACTCTGCACCCGCAGTCCCAGGATCACTTGAAGCAGAACATGGTATCTTTGCCAGCACATTCGATAAAACCGGGCTCCGGCTCATCACAACCGAAGCCGACAAAAGCATTAAGGTGTGGCGTGAAGATCCAACCGCCACTCCAGAATCTCATCCAGGCATCCCGTGGAATCCAACCCTATCTCGAACTGCATATTAGTGTCGTGTACACTGTGTGTTTCTGGGGGCACATCTCGGGTCCATCGCCGAAGACTACAAGCTGCCCCTAAAGTGTCGGGTATAATCTTCACCCCAGTGTATTATATATAGTGATTGTCTCATACAGCCTTGATCTTATTTAATAATAATAGTTTCATCTATTGGATATTCTGAAGATCTATTACGATTTTCTGAAGAGCTAGACGGACGATATATTCTGCTGAAAACTGCATGTTAATTGCCGACAGTCTGTTCATAATTTTATTAAGCACGCTAAAGCATTAACGCTGCGAAACTTAACTAGCTCATAATACAGAGTTCCGGTCGCAGCCCTGCGAAAATGAGACCACAGCCTCAAGGCAGTTAGCTTCAGGAAATATTAACTTCTCGTAGAAAGGGGCGGGAACAACTACTTGTCGATTAAACAGGGAATTGGCACATAGCCTCTGCGAAGCTGACCCTGGAAACTCGGGGGTTGACCCGTCCACAATAGCAGTTCTGGATTAGGCTGCAGGGGCAGCTCGTGTACCCCTGTGCGTGCTTCTTTCAAATCATCTTCCCATAACCTCGAGCGAAGCTAGCCCAGGGGATTTTGGAGCCCCCCAGAAGAATACTTCTGGGTCATTCTTTCCAGGAGGTCTAGAGGCTAAGCCTCCAGGAGAACTTTAGCCACTGTACATGTAGACATACAGACGGCCGTAAGTGAGGCAGGCTTATCGTACCGGGTTACCGGTCGGATTGCCGATGTCGGAAATTTTTTGTTTTGTTGTTTTAAATTGGTGGCAAAAAGGATATTAGAGGGCGACGGGAATGCAAAACGATGAGTGAGACGTCGAAGGAACACTCGCGAGCCGGATCTGTTGCGGTAGATTCGGAGGGTATGGTGAAGGGGGAGATTAGTCCAAGTGATGTTCGCGTGGGATTTAAATGTTATGTTGAAAAAGCTGGGGAAAAGCGACGCGCGGAGATACTATCAACGCATGTTAGAAAGGGAAAATTGGTGTTTTATGTGCATTATGAAGAGTTTAACAAGCGACTGGATGAGTGGATTCCGGCTGAGAGGCTGGATTTGAAGATGCCTGTAGAGATTCCAAAGCCTGAAAAGCCTAAGAAAACCTTAGCGTCTGGCAAGGAGAGCGCGAAGAACAACAAGGTGGCGAAGAAGGGCAAAAAGACTAGCAAGAAGGGAAAGCCGACGCCTGCTGGAGGCAAGGAGAATGATGAGGCAGCAGCAAAGGAGGCGCTGGGTGAGGACGAGATGGATCTGGATGATGTTCAGCCCAATGGTCAGGTAGAAACAGGAGAATTCAATAGAGAGGAGGAAATTGAAAAACTAAGGACCTCTGGGTCTATGACACAAAATTCACATGAAATTGCTCGAGTGAGAAACTTGACAAGTGTCATTATGGGCGCGCACGAAATTGAGCCATGGTACTTTAGCCCTTATCCCGTGGAGTTGACGGAGGAGGATGTCATCTACATCTGCGAATTCTCCCTGTGTTATTTTGGATCCAAGAAACAGTTTGAACGTTTCCGATCTAAATGCACCCTACGTCATCCGCCTGGAAACGAGATTTATCGTGACGATGACAATAAGATTTCGTTTTTTGAAATTGATGGTCGACGCCAGCGCACGTGGTGTCGAAATTTGTGTCTGTTTTCAAAGCTTTTTTTGGATCATAAAACATTGTATTATGACGTGGATCCGTTCTTATTCTATTGCATGACCAAACAAGACGAACGAGGCCATCATCTTGTGGGATACTTTTCGAAAGAGAAGGAATCAGCAGATAATTACAATGTCGCATGTATTCTAACTTTGCCTCAATACCAACGACATGGCTACGGTCGAGTCCTCATCGACTTTAGCTATAATCTGTCCATGAAGGAAGGCAAGCATGGCTCACCCGAAAAGCCGCTTTCAGACTTAGGTCTACTGAGTTACCGAGCCTACTGGGCAGATACGATTATAGAACTGTTAATGGAAACCAAAAAACCTGAAATGACGATAGAAGACGTGGCAAACACCACAGCCATGACGACAACAGATGTGTTACACACCTTACAGACGCTAAACATGCTAAAATATTACAAAGGCCAACACATAATTTGTCTGACAGATGCAATTGTCCAGAAATATGAACGCCAAAAACAAAAGAAACGAATCAGAATCGACCCTAACAAATTGCAATGGAAACCTCCCGTCTTCACCGCTGCACAACTTCGTTTTGCGTGGTAATTATTTATTTTAATATACACATGACATTTTTAACGTTGTCTTTTTACTGTTCCTTACAAGTATGTTCTTTTCCGAAAAATAACCAAAGTGATGCATGCCCTGCAAAGCTTCCCTCTGAAATTCAAGGCTGTATATCGTTTCATTCTTGGAAAAGCCTGGGTAGCCACTGGCAGGAACATCAGATCGATTAATGAGGCATCTGTAGTAACAAGAGGTACAAGTATCAAATTGAGGAATAACCCCAACCAATTGACGCATTTGAGATTTTATTTGTCTAAGAAAAGAACATGTAGTAGCTACTAGATGAGCCTTAATTTATTTATTAATCGAAAGGAATAGGTCGGAGTTCTTGAGAATGGGACATTTTGCTGGCAGCAATTGCGCTTGGGACCTTGATGCCGCAGCAGTCGGCCCAGTTGTTATGCACATGGGGGATTTCTTGGTTTGGATCTGGCTCTGGTGAAACGCCTTCCGGCGCAGGGATGAGGCTACCAAACATGAAATGTTGTATAATTGGAAGTTTGTCCAGAACTTCGGCGTTGTACATTTTGATCATGCCCTCATTTACCTTGGCCCATTTCTTAACGCCTGAGATGTCGTCGATGAGGGGGGAATGCCAACGAAGCGATGCAGTTTTGACAGAGTTGATGAACCAGACACATCCGAGATACATGTATTTGTCTTTGTACATGTCGAGGATGTCGTTATCGTGGATGCTGATGGGACGAAGATGCTTGTGGGTTTTCAATTGACCAGAACCAAAAAGGAAAGGCAGAAAGTGATAATCATCAAGTCCCCACACACCATGAGAACCTGCAGGCTCGAGCCAGTACATGGTCTGTACCCGACGGATAACCTTCATGTATGTAAGGAAAACTTTGAGGACCACGGCCTTGAAATGGTCTTTATCAAGTAAGTTCAAGTTCTTGAGACAAAGAAGGAATGCCATGAAGTTGAGCTCATGGCCACTGCCATAATCAATTCTTTCTCTGTTGCCCCAAGCTTCCGTGAAATACCCCGTCAGCTCAGGGACAGCATTTTGGTCCAAACCAGGGATCTGGGCAATCAGTTCAGGGGCATCCTTTTTAACGTGATCATAGAAGTCCTTGAATTCAGGTTTCCCAAATCTTGAAGTTTGCTGGTCAGCAGCGGGGTGCTCGTCAACAAACGTGCCGACCTTCTCTAATATGCTGACCAATTGGTCAATCACCGGTGTAGTATCACACTCCGCGTCATTTGTTTCTCCAATAATCGACTCATTCAGGTCCTTAACAAAATCTAGGTACATTGCCTTGGTCGAACTGGACTTCCAAACCTCCAAATCATCGTTGGTCAAGATCCTGCGAACCGGCACCTTATACTCGGACATAGTTGTGGCGTAATAGTGTGGTGGTGGCTTGGCTTAGGAGGCTGGTGTGTATTTGGGATCGGCCGCCGGCAAACCGTTCCAAGGACTTCTCCGGGGATTCAAGCATACATACCTAACTCCACCTCAGTGACTTCACTTTCACCCACTATAAGCATAAAATGGCTGCCAATAGACGGCTTTTAAAGGAGCTCGCAGCCTATCAAGCTGATCCAAACCCTGCTCTCCAGATGCTGGAACCTGAGAGTGAGGAGGACATGTTCACATGGGTCGCTATCCTCAAGGGCCCCACCGAAAGTGCTTATCATGGTAAGTTCTGATCTCCCCGCATCGCAACTCTCCCCGTGCTCCCGAAAAGAATCAAAAGTACCGGTCCCTTGAGATTTCAATACTTGCCCATTTGGTCTTCCCGAATATAACTAGAAGTGAAGCTCCTCAAGATTGAATCAACAGAGGTATTGTACAGGTTGCTGCTTCATGTCCCAGCTAAGACACTGGTGGTGCTTTTTCTGGGATACGCTCGCAGACCCACGGATCGCTTCGTTCGAGGCTATGGGTAGTTGTTTGTTGTTCTATTTGAAAGTTGTTGTGGTTCATGGAACAGTGAAGTGAATGAAGCCCAAATATGGCAGTAAAATGTTACCTGACTCATTTTTCTGGAAGGAATGAAAACAGGTAACTAAGAGTTGGGGTTAAACAAGGAACCTAATGTTTACCACGGCTGATGTGTTAGATGAACCCACTTCTAGTATATGCGGTTAAAAAACTGGTCACAATTGTTCTATTTGGCATACCAGGCATCTCTCTCGTGATATTACTAGAATCAAGCTATATCTCCCGAAGATCACCTAGGATAGGGGATGAAAGTGTTGCTTGACTACATGCTAACTGAATTTTAGGTGGGCATTGGAAGATTCGAATAAAAATTCCCCATACATACCCGCTTCAACCACCCGAGATGCATTTTTTGACCAAGATTTGTCACCCTAATATCCATTTTGATGTAAGTTTGAGAGATCCGTTGCGATGTTTGATTCGCTAATTGGTTTAGACTGGTGAAGTGTGTCTGGATGTTTTGAAGTCACAATGGACGCCTGCATGGACTCTTTCATCTGCGCTGACCGCTGTCCAAGCAATGTTGAGTGATCCCGAGCCAGATAGTCCTTTGAACATTGATGCTGCCAACCTTGTGAGATGTGGCGACCAATCAGCCTATGATGGCATTATTAGATACTACACTGTCGTATACGCCAGGCGAAAACCCTTATAAGTTGTATTTATTTCTATCAATCTAAGAGCATTCTCCTTTCATACACCTGTGCATGTCTGCTGTACGCTGAGGCTTTGAAATCAAACTTGAGTGCTCCCTCCAACTAGCGGAGATTACTGTTCTTATGACCTGCTGCATACTCATTAACCCTTAGCTTTTTTTAGAAGGATGAGCGATTTTAAACCCGGGTTGCTTGTCTAGGGAATGACCCCTTGGTACTCGCTTTGCACGATGTTCTGGGCAGTGGTTGTGGTTCATTGTATTTCTATTCGACCACGATGAGGTCTCGCAGAGGTACAGGCAGTCCTGACTTGGCATGCGCTCCAGCTAGAAGAGCAAGACGTAACTTAATACGTGTGACAAGCTAATACTGACTAGCTCGCGCTCGGTTTTGCCTGATCATGATATAAAAACTATACCTACACTACATGGCCATGGGGTCCGGATGTATATAGAGTAAAAAATTTAATTAATCATGCAAGCTAGCTATAGGTATTTATGTAGGTATAGTTCCGAGAAACATGAGTAAGCTTGCAGGTAGTGGTTCCGATATAACCAAACCGTTTTGTCTTAGCATGATGCTGATCATGATTGGCTATCAGCTCTCATCAGAAGCAGGTGTTAAGGATCGGCAAGCACAAGATCCACACTTTTGACAAGACTTGCTGTGTCATCTTTGATAGTATATACAAGTTACATTATATTGGACAGGTTAGGCTTAGAAGTTTTGTTCCGTTCACTTTTGATCTGATATTTGGCTCAATCAGGTAGATCAGATAAAGTGCTACATCAGATAACTGTTTTTCATGCAGACTGCCGTTCAGACTTCCGAGACGCCGCACAGGCCAATAAGAGTAAATCTGGTACCACGCGCTGGTTTGGGAATGTGTCAGCCGAAGCAGTATGCAGGAGGTCTATTTGCAAGTTTAGCAAGTGAAAGACCCTACCGGGAAGATCCGTATGTGTTTATGGGGCCACATTCTAGAAGGATTACTTATTGTGAGCCGAACACATCATTGGGTTAGCTTGTTCCGCTGTACGTTAAAATTAGTGGTTGAAAGTTCCTAATAGGCGGTAAATAATATACGTACAAGTTAGATCAAGATTTCAGAACACTAAAATGCCAAGCTCCCGTAAAAATCCGGCCTGCAGACAGGCGCGTAACCCCTAAATTAAAACCAATTCAACCCACTGGAATAATACTTCCCGCTGCAGTACGAAGTGTATTCTATATTAGATGCTGTATATGCGTAGCGGAGCTCATATAACCAATTTCGAATTTTGGTTCTGTATGGCTAAAACATCAGCAAGGCTCCATGGGCCGATGATCAGATAAATCTAGGATCTCTGAAATCGGTTAGATGGCCGGTATGATCTCCGAATCAGATAATTTTGGCGGACGATCAAAACCTAAACCAATCAGCAGTGCGTTATGCATGCTTCTACCCGGATGTGCATGCAAAGCGAGCCTGCGGAACCAATGCGCCGCGACAACATTGTCGGTCATGGCCAAAACTGGTAAGCGTTCTAGATTATCAATGAAAATGATGAAAAAAGAAAACCTTTCGCCATTGCAAGAAATATATAAGCATAGACATCCCTTTTCTCTTACTTCGTCTACGCACGCTTGTACCCAAAATGTCTGAAGAAAAGAGACAAGCTCCGCCGCAAGCTGGGTTCCAAGACGGAGATGCTATTGAACGGCAACCTACCGAAACTAGTAATGATGGTGTGCCCAACAAACAGATAGACGCTGAAGGTATGTCTAGAGGTGTCGTTAGAATCGAAGCTGTCAAAATGACCATGGCCAGTGGTAAGCATAGTAAGCTTATTCTATGGTCTTTTGCGGCCTCTGTTATGGTATGCGCATGGGCCTATGCTTTAGACAATTCTACAACCTTCAACTACGATCCATATGCCACTTCTTCGTTTGGTAAACATTCTATGATCTCGACTTTGCAGATTGCAACCTCCATCATCTCTGCCGTTTGTCGACCAATTCTGGCCAAGATTTCAGATGTATCCTCAAGACCGGCTACCTATGTGTTGGTAGTCCTTTTCTACACTGTTGGTTACATCATTGTGGCTTCATGTACCACTATATCCGCATTCATTGTTGGACAGGCATTTGTTGCCATCGGTGGTGCTGGTGTGAATATTATGAACTCCATCATTGTTGGTGATTTGTCTCCTTTGAAATGGAGAGGATTTATCCACGGTATGCTTTCGTTCCCATTTATCATCAATTGTTGGTTTGCTGGTCTTATTGTTGAAGATTTGCTGGATACAAACTGGAGGTGGGGTTACGGCATGTTTGCCATTATCATGCCGGTGGTTCTGTCCCCAGCTGTCTTCATCATGTTCTGGCTTCAGCGAAGAGCCAAAAAACTACATATTATTGAGGATACGACTGAGAAGCCACCTATCCAAAAGCGAATCTGGGACATTATCATTGAAGTGGATGCTATTGGCCTCCTTTTCCTCGGATTTGGTTGGTCTCTTCTCTTGCTTCCATTCTCTCTTTATCCATATGCGGACAACCAATGGAGAAATCCAAGTTTGATTGCCATGATGGTTGTTGGCGGAATTCTGCTTATTGTTTACGTTCTTTACGAAATGTTTGTTGCACCTTTCCCGTCTGCACCAAAACGAGTTGTCTTCAATCGAACCTTCATCATGTCTGTCATTATTGATTTCATCTACATGTTGGCAGGTTATATGAGAACGACTTATCTATCTTCGTATACTTGGATTGTCACTGATTGGAGTGCTCAAGATTGGACCTATTACAACAATACTCTCACCCTTGCACTTTGTATCTTTGGTATTGTTGCTGGTGTTATTTTCAGAGCTACTCACCGCTACAAATACTGGCAGGTATCTGGTTTGATCGTTCTAGTTATTGGTGTTGGTGTCATGGTTGACACAAACGGTCTTTGTCGAAAGAACGTTGCAGCTTTGGTAATGTCACAGATTTTGATCGGTTTTGGCGGCGGTTTCTCTGTCGTTGCGTCTCAGGTAGCTGCCCAAGCATCTGTTCCTCACCAAGATTTGGCCATCGTCATTTCTTTGCTCTCTTTGTGGAGTTCTATTGGGTCTGCTATTGGTTCTGCTATTGCGGCCCCCGTCTGGTCATCCAAAATGCCAGGAAACCTGAGAAAATACCTCCCATCATCTGTTTCTGATGAGCAGGTTATGGAATTCTTCGGAAACATCAAGGCCATTAAATCATACCCATACGGCGGTGAAGTCCGCCAGGGGGCTATCCACGCCTACTCGAAGACAATGTGGTCCCTCTTTGTTCCGTCTCTCTCCATCTCCTTTATTCCGGTCATTGCTGCTTGTCTCCAAACCAACTACTTCCTTGGCGATTCTCAAAACGCCGTTGAGGACGGTACAATGACCGAAGACCCCAGGGATCCGGAAGTTGAACGAAACTTGACCTGGAAAGACAGGCTCGCTAATTTTTTTAACAAACCCCTCGTTTGATGACTGGTATGCACTTGTACGATAGTTTTAATACACCCCTTAATTTTCTAGCTGCAGAAAACGTTCCCTTCAGGAAGACCACGCCTAGTTATCGAGCGAAGCGAGTAGGAACTAGTCCTCTACTAGAATTGCAGAGATGGCTGCTTCCTGAATCGGAGTGCATCCCTCCTGCTGTGCGAGCCTTCGACGAATAGAGCTAATCGTTGGCAACCAGTAACCTCGATTGAAGTGAGCCCAGGCGGTTTGAGGGGAGGGGAAGGGGGAGGGCAGGCCGGAAAATCAAAGACAAATAACCTTTCTTCTTTTACAGAGGATAGTGCAAAATAAATGTACTACGAAGTGCACTACTCAATTCTCAGCAAAGTTGCCTAGGGAAGTCAGTGCACGAGCCCCTGAAATTTCGAATGTAAGTCTCAAGGAGAGAACGGTCTATTAAAAGCGGATGCTTTGTCAGCCTCATCGTATGTCACAATGAATAATTGTTATAAAAGTCCTAAAATAAAATACAAATTCTTAGGTGAAAAGTGCTAATAATAATAATATACCCTAATGGCTCTCTGATGGTCCCCGCTAATTGATGGACTTTTGTTGTTGTTCGGGGATTGGGACCGAAAAAATCTTCGTCCCGTGGCAACCAGGTATCACAGTGCACAACACAATCTTACACTGCGGTGACAAATCTGTAGATATTAGAGTAATAGGCAGAACTATTGTGTTGACGCTGTAAAACAACCATCGGCCCGCTTCTCTGCTTTTTATGGAAGATCAACTCGAGCAAGCCGTTAACATTGCCATTCAAGGCACTGGAGATGCTTCTTTGAAGCAACAGGTATGTGCCACATGAGCAGGTTTAGAACAAGGCATTTGCTAATTGATATAGGCCATTGATTATTGCAACCAGGTGCGTGATTCTGAGGATGGGTGGCAAGCATGTTTGTCCATTGTGACAGGGGATCAAAAGCGATCAGATGCCACTCGATTTTTTTCACTGCAGGTGATTGATAATTCTCTGCCTCGCTTGAACAACGAGCAGCTGAAATTCATTAGGAATAACCTATTTTCCCATTTGCAAAAGTTGGTAAACAGTACTGACTATTTGGAGGCGGTGCATTTCAGAAACAAGTTTGCTCAGTCGGTTGGCTATTTGTTTATTGTGTCATATCAGGAGGCATGGACGACCTTTTTTGATGACCTCATGGCTTTGATGGCTGGTTCTAGTTCAAACGTTGAAAACGCACCTGCAGTCGACATGTATCTCCGTATTCTGCGGTGCATACATGAGGAGATTGGTGACAATTTGATTTCCCGCCCAATGGAAGTTACTAAGCGTAACAATATGTTGAAGGATCTGATTCGTGAAAGAGCAATGTCAAGTCTGGCTTCTTCGTGGATGGATATTCTTCAATATTATTCCAATAATTCCACCTCACCGGAAAGTTTGGGGAATGAAATTGTGGATGGGGCATTAAGGGTTATTGGTGCTTGGGTATCCTGGATAGATATTACCTTAGTAGTTAACCCGACCTATCTCAATCTCATTTTCAGTCAGCTGGCCAACCCCAAGCAGCGACTCTCTGCATGTGACTCCTTGAGTGAAATTATCTCCAAAAAGATGAAGCCTGCAGATAAGATAGAGTTGATTGCATTACTCAACCCATCGAATCTTATTTCTCAGTTGCCAACTGGTTCAAATTCGGATATTGACTTTGATGAGAGGGTGGCCAAATTGAGCAATATTGTGACTTTGGAATTAGTGCATATTCTGGATGGTACTACGCAAACTTCATCTGGTGTGAATTGCACTCCTCAAGAAATTGAAAGAGCCGAGCGATTGTTAATGGATATCATGCCAATTGTCTTGCAGTTTCTTTCCAATGAATATGATGACACGTCTTCGCAAGTCTTTCAATGTTTGGGTGAATACTTGGCGTTTGTTCGAAAAGAATCCAAAAGGGAAAAAGCCAAAGTCGATACATCAAACCTCACCAAAAATTCGTCTGGCCAATACATTGACTTCCCAGCTGATTCAAACTTTGTGCCTCAACAGCGGTTACAGCTTCTTTCCCACATGCTCAACAAGATTATCATGAAGATGAAGTATGATCCATCCACTGAATGGACAGGTGGAGAGGATGAGAGTGAAAGTGAATTCTTGGACGTTCGTAATCGACTTAAGATTCTACAGGACCAAATCGCTGCTATTGATCAAGATTTGTATACAGATGGAATGGCAGCAGTTATTAATAGTTCTTTGGATGGATCTACCAGTCAGAGTTGGCAGGATGTCGAACTGGGTCTATTTGAATTGTCTGCTTTCAGCGACTCTACGAAGAATGGATCAATTACACTTTTACGAGGGACAGAGACCAAAGCGTCACGGACGATTTATGAGCTGTTTGTGAAGATGATTCATAGTGGCGTTATCACAATAAACCACCCATCTATCCAGCTCCTGTATATTGAACTGGTGAATCGGCATTCCGGCTTTTTCACCGCAGAGCGGACAGATCTGTTGAACAAGACTTTGGAAGTTTTTGTTTCGCCGTTGGCAGTTCACAATTCTAACAAGAAGGTTCAAGTCCGTTCATGGTATTTATTTTTCAAGTTCATCAAGGCAGTGAAGAACTTTGTGGGTGACATTGCCGAGCAAATCTTCAACTCCATTTCCAGTTTGTTGGAAATCAAGGCGGAGATGCCTAAGAATAATAATAATGGTAATGACAGTGATTCTGATAACGATGATGACAGTGGAACGTTTGAAAGTCAGCTCTACTTATTTGAGTTATGTGGCGTGCTATTTGGTTCTGTTAGTAATGAAGACCATGGTCATGCGCTCTCCCAACGTCTTCTGCAGCCCATTTTCAATGACATTGAAAGATGTCTTCAGCAAGATACTGTCCTTCAAGATCCCCAGCTGATCGCTCAAGTACATCACGATTTGATGGCTCTTGGTACATTTGCAAGAGGGTTTGATGAGCTAGGAGGTGGTGTTTCAGGTCCTGCGGCAAAGTCTAACAAGAAACCTGTACAGGAGCTCAAGAATGCAACCCAAGTCATCATTGTTGTATTAGAGCGAATGGCGTCTTTGGAAATGATTCGATCTTCTTCACGTTTTGCCTTTTCAAGAATGATTCCATTGCTTGGCGTGGATATTCTAGGCGAGATTAGTCGCTTGATCAGTGCTCTTCTGGAAGGTAGTACGATCCGCGAATTTGGTGACTTTTTGAGTTTCTTAGGACAGTTGAGTCACAGCTTCAAGACTGAATATGGTGTCTTTGAAATGTTTACCTCACTTCTTAGCCCTTTGGTTAATCGAATGCTGGTTATTTTTGAAGAATGCAACAAAGAAGCCTCGACAGGCTCCACTGATGCCATTCTTCTAAAACGATCTCTTCGTAAGGCCTTCCTCCAACTCATCTTCAACCTGCTAAACAACGGTATGGGAGCTATCTTTGTAACTGAAAACAACACACAAGCCTTCCAGAGCACTATGGAATGCATCTTCCTGTTTGCAAGCGATATGGATGACCCGCAGGTACAGAAGCTGGCCATTGTTGTCCTCAGCAAGATGTTAGCCACCTGGGCTGACGGCGAAGTCAAGCCTGATCCAACCACCCCAGATGCCAATGTTTTTGGTAAGGGAATGGTAGTCAACGGATTCAACGACCAATTCATCTTTGAACAATACACCCGAGTTTGTTGGGAACTCCCAAGTAAGCAAGGCTTTGATATCAGAGATGCTCAAACTCGACTCGTTATTAGTGAAGCGGCCGCACTCCAACGTGCTATCTATGAACACAAGGGTCCAGTCTATGTCACTTACCTGAGTAACCAATACTTCCCAAGTATCGGCCTCCCTGAAAATATGGCCCAAGACTATCTCGGGAACCTCAGTCAACTCACCTCAAAAGACTTCAAAAAATACTTCATCGACTTCCTCTCCCGCGTCTTCTCATAGATTACTCACTTGTATATAAACCGTTAATACAAAATATCCACAACAGCGGTATTTTCTTGCTATTTTTGAGGCTATTGTAACCCAGAATTAGTATCTGAGGGTACAGTACCGGGCCGTGGGACCCCATGGGCTCGCTCCGCTCGAGGTTTGGGATCTGTATATAATATATTCAGTGGACCAGGCCCCCGGGCTCGTGTCTCGCGAGCGTGGGTAACCCGTTCTGTTTTGACGTTTCGCAGAGCCTGGGGCTGGTCCCCTGCAAACCTAAACCAGAACATTTTTGGGCATGCTCGCTCCCAGGCTTGACCTCTGTGTCCGCTTAGGTCGAGGTTATCTCCCCCTAAGAGAAACATCGCTTTTTGCATCTTTTTTCGGCATGAAAAACGAAGACCAATTACCTCTCTTTGCAGTTGTGGGATCATAAACACACGCAAAAATTGGGACAGCCGACACTATGGGGTTTGGGACGTACAGCATATCCCTCTAAAACCGAATGTGGCGAATATTTACAGTTAATTATATATGTACAGGGACTATTTATATTTGTCAAGGGCTTCGGTTTCCTGAGTGGCGCGTTTTTGGAGGCCCTTTTCGATTTCTTGGGAGATGAAGTCTTCGATCTCCTTGTTGAACTCGGGACGTTGAGGTTTGGGTACCTTCTCGAGTTCTTGCAAAAGTTTCTTGGTGCTTGGATTCGCGGGCATTTTTGGTGGTGAGTAATAATCGGCTTCCTTAGCAGTAATTTTGCGGCTTTCCTTATGCTTTCTCCATTTTGAATGTGGATTTCTAATTTGGTCCAAGGCGCCGATTTTGATCGGCATGTCATGCAATGAGGTAGGGAAGAATGTTCGCTCTTCCACGGTTGAGGCAAGAGTCGCCATTTCTGGGTTGGATTCTTTCAATGGTGTAGGTGGGACCGGATATGGGATGATCATTGAAGGGTTGTGTCTAGCCCTACGGATGGGGAGTTTTTCGTTTCGATCAGGGTCGTAATATTTCCCCTTAAACATGATTGAATGTACAGCGACATCTTCCGTCGACCCGTCTTCCTTTTTGATTGTGGACACCAATCGGAGGTTATCGTATGGTATGGGATTTGGAACGTTGGTCACGGGCTTGGACTGTCCCTCAAGCCACATTGTTCGTGGCAAGACCATTTTTGTTGTGCCGCCGAGCCCTTCCACGAAACAGCAGTTTCCATCTTTATAGACCGAATGCACTGTACCGACCTTGCCTCGCTCCTTGCCGCTGACAACTTGAACACGGTCGCCTTCCACAAATGGCGAATGCTTCAATCGCTCCTCCTCACGAACTGTATAGTTAATCTGTGCCTGGAGGAATGGAGGATTATGCTTAAACATGTTATCCTCCGCGATCTTCTTCGCCGGCCCCTTCAGGTCCTTCAGCTTCCGCACGTATCGACCGTTCGTCATCCTGTCCTATTCACTGCAATGTGCCGGCCATGATTTGAAATTTTCAGCTCTGTTGGGACCTTACTACCGTGACGAATTTTACGCGCGTGCATTGTGTGCCGCATATAGTGCGGCTCGCGAACTCATTAAATAGTGCCCACGCTCTCACGCATTGAATAAAAGCTAGACTCAAATGAAGCGGGATATTGGTTGCATGGGTAGCTCTTTGAGTACACGCTTCTCCGGCCGTTGTTTTTTTTTACAGCTAGCGCTAGAATTATAATATAATATATATTTAATTATAAGTATATGTATATAGTACTATATATAGTATTTGTAGTGTATTCTCGAGCTCGCTCTAGATCTGCATGCATGTACATGTACATGTACTTATATACGTACGTACGCGTACGTTATAATTATATAGATATGTTATCACGATATCGTTTAATTTAATTTACTTTTACAGCCATAATATATATATATATGTATATATCTAGCATGCATATGTAACAATTAAGTCAATTAATTAATTAACGCATGCGCACGCGTGCATGCGCATGTACGTATACGTACGTAATTAAGGTAAAATTAAAGCCCATATATATATAGCTATGTAAGAGTCACGTCACCTAGGCCTATTGGTTAATTGAATTATATTAAAAAATTTAATATATATAGACACATGTACAGGTATAGCTTCCATTTCTACTATAAGCATACCAGCATTTCTGATAGAGACTCTACCTAGCGCTTAAAAACATATTAACTAGCATATCACTCAAGACTTGGCAAAGCCGACCCAGGATCGAAACCGACGGGCGTGCATCCATATCAAGTACCCACGCACAATGGTTAACAGAAAGGAAAGAGTTGATTATTATAAATAGGGAATTAGTGCTCCGAACAAATAGCTATGAATTCGTCTTCGTCGATTTCACCGTCTTGGTCGAGGTCGAACTCGTCAATCATTGCGCCGAGTTCTTCGTCATCCAAGTTTTCGCCCAGTTCCTGGGCCACGCGTTTCAAGTTTGCAAAGGATATTTTACCACTTCCGTCTGAATCAAAGAGTTTGAATGCCCTGCGGATTTCTTCCAACGGGTCTCTGGCGGCGATTTTGGCCGACATGACCTGAGAAAAGTCCTCGTAATTGATCATTCGGCGGCCCTGACGATCGTGATCCTGTATTATCTGCAAAACTTCTGACTTCTTGCTGTCAAATCCCAGTGCACGCATTGCAACCTACAGCTTAGTATTATTGTTTTCAAAAAAAAAGTTGAGTCGGGTCCGCTCACCTTTAGTTCGTGATAATCCAGCAGTCCGTCATTGTCTGTGTCAAACACACCAAACTACACCATCACGTTAACAAATGCTCATTGAAAACAGCACTGCATTTCTTCATCACATACAGCCTCCTTAATCTCTTGACGTTGTTCATCTGTCAGCTCGCGAACCGGCGGAGCTTGAGACCTCCTGTCCCCAGCAGCAGCAGCATTGTATCCACCTACAGAGGCATTTGCGCTAGGAGCTGTGGTAGCCACGCCGCCACCAGTGCCAAAAATGGAATTGGGGATCCGTCTCCGTCCTGACATTACTTGAGGTCTATTCGTTCAGGTCGCTTGGCGATGTTTGGAACACGACGACGCGTCGGGCCTATATTTAACTCCCAACGTCGCCAAATGATAACTTACGTTACTACCCCTGTGTTTGAGCATGAGCCTAGAGCCAGGAGCGCGGGTGACAGTGAAAGGTGACAGTGGTACTGTACGATTCATTGGAACTACGTCCTTCTCTACTGGCCAATGGGTAGGAATTGAGCTCGATTCTCCCAAGGGTAAAAACAACGGCAGCGTCCAAGGTATCCGCTATTTCGACTGCCAAAAGAACGATGGTGCTCTTCATGGCCTCTTTGTACGTCCAGGAATAGTAAAAAGCGAGGTAAGTTTAGACTAATTTCTCACAAACCAAATTCCGGTTATCAAGGGAGCAATTCCCTGGAACTGTTGACACCGCAAGGCTGCCATACCTATCAAACCTCTGACCCTGAAGGCCTGGAGCATATCAGAATCTGGTCCTGGGATAGGGTTGATAGAGGCCTTCGTGACTCTGCACGGCTGCTCCATACCGACCAAACCTCAGCGCTGCGTATCTTGGGCGTAGCCCCAGATACCATTTCTGGGTTAGGATTGCTGGGGTAAGCCTCCACCCAGTCCCCCGTGGGCCTGCGAGGCTGTCTTGTACAGAGCAAATCTCTGCGAAGCGGACCTTGATGCCTTGGGGGACGTGTTTCCAGAAACCAATACTGCGGCCAATTGGGTTATCACAGAATGCTAACATATTCAGACGCCTAAGAGGACAGACTCTCCGTCGAGGAGTAGCTTGAGAGCTGGTAGCTCAGCATCAATGCGATCAAGGGCATCTGAGACATTGTCATTTGGGTCAATGCCTGATTTGAAGCCTAGGAAATCATCTGATAGACTCACACCTGCATCGCCAACGTTGTATTCTCCACGGTCTCCGTCAAGAGGGTCGTCAACTTCGATGAGGGGTTCTCCAACTCCGGGATCGCCGAGACCATCAGTTCCTGAGAGTCCGAAGAGTCAGTTGGTTGCGGGACCTGGGGATTCCGGGGCTCTCACCCGACAGATTGAGACCTTAAAGTCGAAGTTGAAAGTGATGGAGAGGAAGCGTTTGAATGATCGAGAGAAAATCTTGGAGATGCAGGAGGATAATAAAAAGTCTATTAAGCTTGAAAACATTGTAAAACGGCTTCAATTGAAACTGACTCCGATGCACGAGGAGATTCAGTCCCTCCGGGGAAAGGTTAAAGAGCTGGAGGCGGAGAACATTAAGCTTTCCGACGATTACCACAAAAATGACGATGCCATTGAGATGGCAGCGTTGGATAGAGAGATGGCAGAGGAACGTAGTGAAACCCTGACGCTGGAGCTGGAGACTCTGAAAAAGAAGTTTGAGGACTTGGAGCTTGAATGTGAAATTTTAAGAGAAGAGAATTCACTGTTGAGCTCTGAAGAAAAGGAAGGAAGTTCTGGTGGCGATGCTGGTATTGTGTTAAGGTTGGAGAAGCGGAATGAACAGTTGGAGGCAGCGCTTGTCAAGCTTCGTGAAGTATATAATTCCCAGGAGGAGTCATTGAAGGAAACCCAAGTAGCGTTGGAACAGGAAAAAGTGAATTCGAATACTCAAATCATCAACTATCAACAGGCCTCAAAGAAGCTTGCCGATGCTGAGGCAGTG
Organism: Blastobotrys ciferrii; assembly: GCA_030573635.1. Lineage (NCBI taxonomy): Eukaryota > Fungi > Ascomycota > Dipodascomycetes > Dipodascales > Trichomonascaceae > Blastobotrys > Blastobotrys ciferrii. Next base: position 9,190 of record JAJMDO010000062.1, on the reverse strand, counting down.
GTCAGTGATCTTCGGGTTCAACTGGATAATGCGCTGGGTGCGGAGGATATGATTGAGAGCTTGACAGAAAAGAATTTAGAGCTAAGTGAAAAATGCGAACGGCTCCAACGTACGATAGATGAACTGGAAACGTTGAAGGAGTTAAATGATGAATTGGAGGCCAATACTGTGTACCGAGAGAAACAGCTGACTACAGAGATTGATAACCTGGAATCGGCAAAGAATGAAGTTACGTCCAAGCTAAAGGAGTATGAAGATCGAAATACCTATTTGGAATCTGCGATTTTAAAGTTTCGTGATCTTGTTCAAACGCTAAACAACGAAATTGATACTCTAAAGACGGGCAAGGAGGAGACTGAGGTGTCTAATACTTTGCATGACCAGACCAAAGCAATTGACGATTTAAATCTGGATATTCATTCCAAGTCCATTGTCAAGACGATGGATTTGGAGTTACGAAAGTTTGAATCTCAACAGGCCGTCAACCATTTAGGAATCGTTAAATGCTATCTTCCAGATGAGTATTCCTCTGATGAACAGTCTATTGAAGCGCTATTGAGGACCGAGCGTATTAGTTTTCAAACTGATCTGATGGTGTCCTATTTTGAGGATAGAATATCCGTGGAGAATATCACTTTGAACGCCAAAATTTGCATTGTTCTTTTTGAAATTAAAACGGTGGTTTGCGTGATGGCCGAGGCTATGAGACGATCGAATCCACAACAGTTTCAAAAATACAATTCCTTGTTTGAAAAGGTTGATGAGGTTGCGACAAATCTCAGAAGGCATATTGAGGATCTACGAAAAGAAGATATTAGAGAATACGAAGTGTTAAAAGATCTGAATTCCATACTATTGGGTCTTCAAAAAACTAACGAAACCTATCCAGGTAAAAAGACATCAGCCTTCTTGACCAACAACATTCAAGCATATGCCAAACTGTCCCTGATAGTAGCAAAAGCGTTGTCTACGACCTGCGATGTCGACCAACTCAAGACGTTGGAACAGGAGTTTTCCATTCTATCACGTACAAAGGTTGCCACAAAGAAACTTGAGAGTCAATTACAAGAGCTGAATAATCAAGAAAACATTACCGAATTTTGTCAAAGTGACCTTGACATTATCAAGGATACTGAACAGCGGTGCGTTGGGGTTGTCAACTTTCTGGTTTCATTATCCGCCAAGCTAGATGAAAATAAAACCAACTTTGGGCCGTGTCTAATTCATTTGGACAGAGCTGACGGAGACGACATTATTGAATCTATTCGTGACTATGTCAAAAAGCTTGACCGCGTGTCTCAGATCACCCTGAATGAAGTTCAGCACATCCAAGCCATTCCACCGCCATGGAAGGTGCATGCAGCCAAGGTTAGCGAGCTGAAAGAGGTAGAAAAGAAGCAGAGGGAAGAAATACAGGCCTTAAAGGACCAGGAAAAAAAGTTGACGCAAGCACTGCGATCAAAAGACAAAACCATCGAAGAGCTGAATGTCAAAGTTGGTCTATTAGATGCCCGTTTGTCAAAAGCCAAAGATAACGATAAAGAAGTTACTAAATTGAAAAAATCACTCGAACATTTAACAGCACAAGAAACGTCCCTTCAAGAAACCATCAATGCATTGAAACAGAAACTAACCGAACAAAGTACCAAATTGGAAAAATACCAAAGGGAGCTTAGAGAACCAGTCAAAGCGCCCGAAGGCAAGATAATGATCGCAGCTGATGCATCAGTCATCTCTCTCCAAAAACAGGTTGAAAGTTTAAGAAAAACTGTTGGTTACTTGAGCAAAACCTCTACGTCTAACGACCTTGCATGTCTCAAACCAATCTCTTACCATCGCGGTAAAACTAGAAGCCTCGTCCAACGCTATTGTCGCATCCTCTTCCGCGACATCAGAAGAGCAGTTTCAGAATTCGACCTCATCACAATCCAACAACCTAAAGCTTCTCAGACCCTCTGGAAACCACCTTCGAAATCTAAACATCCAAAGGTGTATCGGCAAATCGAATCCATCGAAAACATCTGCGACCAGATCCATAATATCGTTTCATCCTGTAATGTATAGCTTATTCTTCTCTTTGGAGGTGGTATTCTTTTTCCAGAAAAGGAAACAAAGGCATTGAAGCGGAGATTAAAGACGCTCATAAACTTGAGCAACATCAGTGAGGTCCCGCAGTTCTGGAGTCAGGATTGCCAGGTGGGAGGGTATGAGCCTCCTGCAGCAGCATGGCTCAGCTAGGCTCCAACGAATAGCAACAATTGCACACTACCCATAATCTCAAGCGAAGCGATCCCAGGGCGTCTGCGGGACGTGCCCCCAGAAACCAGCTTTGTGTTAGGATTGCAGGAGGCTAGCCTCCTGAACTCGTGTAACTCTGCGAGGATTCTTCGAATGGAAAGATTATCCCAACCCTCCGTGAAGCCGAAGATTGGGGTTTGGAGGAGTGTCTCAGGAAGAGGAGTTGGTTAATAATAATTAGCTATTCTTGATTAGTTTCTTCTGGGGCCATTTTTTTGCCAAATCGATTCTTGAACGTGGCCAGAGCCATTCCATCAAGTAGTATAGTATGACGTCGGCAATGATGCACATAACAAAGAGCTTCCCAGCGAGGGGACCGCAGCGATAATAGCGGGAGAGGCGGTCTAGAAGCGGTTCGTTAAGTGTTGCGGTGTCGATTTTGTTGTAAACTTCTTCCGTTCGTCGTGCCACGTCTACCCAGTCATACATGTTCTTAACTTGGTCGTGGAAGGTGGACGTGTCGACCTTTTTCTGCTCAATTAGGTGGATGGCCTGGATTGTACTCTCTACCAACGAGTCTTCTTCAGGAGATGCAAAAACTGTCATGTGATTAGGGAGGACTTCTGGGATTCCGCCCACGTTCGTTGTGACTACCAGAAGTCCACAGGACGCTGCTTCGACTAGAACTGTGCCAAACGCTTCGGTTAAACTTGCATGGAGGTATATATGACCGGTAACCATGACGTCCCGTACATCTTCGTGGCGGATGCTACCAATGAGCTCCACACGTTCCTGCAAACGGTACTTTTCACGCATTTGTTCCAAATCAACCTCCTTGGGCCCGGAGCCTGCTATCATGAAGCGCACAGTAGGATGAATTGCACATATTCGGGGGATAATGGCTGTTAGAAGATCAGCTCCCTTGTTAGGGTATAGTCGTGATATTATGACAATGGTGATATAGTTTTTACTCGCCTTAGCTGGCTCTGGCGTAAAGTCCTTCGACACCACAGCATTGGGTATAACGCTGACAGCCGTTGGATTGAGAGCTGCTCGTAGAACGGTGTTCTCCTTGCATGTATGCGATACACAGATCACGTGTCCAACGTCGCTTAAGGTGAATTTGAGCAGCTTGTTACCCAGAATACTGGCCGCGTCAGCAAACCCGAAAAGCGAGTGGTCCGTATACACCGTCCGCAGCCCCATTGTCCGTCCGTGTATGATGGCCTCGTGGCACATACTGCTGAGCGTGGCATGCCCATGAACAATGTCAATTTGCTCACGAATAAAGATCTGCCGCAGAATTGGGAAAAAGAGATATATCGTCGGAAAGGTAGACTCTCGATGCAAGACCAGAAAGGGCACATAGTACACTTTAAGGCCATTGGATAATGTCCGTACCCCTGACCGCGCCCCATACGCATGCGTTATCACAACAACCGAATGGCCACGATCAATCAGCTTCTGCGACAGTTGATACACGTGCAACTCAACACCCCCAGTCTGCGGATAGAAAAAATCCGTCACCATCGCTATATTATACTTCGCCATCTTTATATTTTTCACTGTCCTAGAACCGGACATTTAGTCGTTGACATGGACTTCCGATCCCAACGTACCTCAATGTAGTGACGATAAGAAGAATTAAACGTTCGACACGCTCCCAGACCCCCTGGACTCGCTTCGTTCGTAGCCATGGGTAAAGCTCAATTGTTGCTATTCGTGGAAGCCTCACAGAGCCACGGGGTGCAGGGGACTGCCCCCCTGCAATACTAACCAACGAGTGGTTTCTTGTGACACGCTCACCGACTCCATGAGCTAGCTCGAGTGTGCTCGGTTCTTACTTTTCTTTCGAAGCCTCGCTGAGGCGCCTACAATCCATGCCCCCAAGAGAACAATTGGATTAATAGTACTTTTCTTTTCGAGAATGTCGTCCTGCTTTAAAGGTAGAGTGACTGTAGTTAAGGGTACGTGTACTATTGTCTTTTTTTAACAAGTGATCTGCGTACTAAACAAACGTGCGAAAGAGCTATATAAATACTGGCTGCTACCATCTTCAGGCAATATTTCTTTTCGCACTTCAGTTCTCTTTATCTGTGAGCTCTGATATTCTTGGAGAGAACCTTGTGTGGGGGATGAAAAAAGTCCTGAAATTTCAAATAAGGAATAATTCTAGGCTGGGGAAGGCAATGAAGTGCTCATAATCCGTAAAGCGGATTGTGGGTTTTTTGGGCTTGTCCCTTTTTTTTTTCCACAAACCAGTCGTGATGTAATCCAGGGTGTGATTGAGAGAGGCGCTGCTGTGCACACAGGATCGACGGTCCGGTCCCAATATATATCTCGTCCCCAGTGACGACCACGCTTACTGTAACATGAGCCAACCTATTCCAACCGATAGCCCGCCTCGATATGAGGAGGTTCCGGGTCTGGAGCATACGGAAGCTGAAAGGGATGGTGAAAGTCGGGGGTTTTTAAGGGACTCACTGTCCATGGATTTGGATGAAGAGGGATCTCAAGATGAACGGGCTCAGCTGCAACGTGAAATGGAAACGTTTGAAGTTTATGATCCTGCTAGTGCGAATAGACCGAGTGTGTATTCTAGAGCCAGTGTGGCGTCGCAGAGGATTGCGCGAAGTTTAAATGAGAAGCTGATAAGTCCTGTCCAACGGATGCTGATAGACCCCGTGGCAGCTTTTTGGAATGGAGCGAATCAGAAGTTTGATGAAGTGTTGGGTAGGTTTGGCAATCCGCTCATGTTTAGACGGCTTATTTATTTACTGGTTGTGGCCATAGTGGTGTTTGCCGCCATTTCTTCCGGGATTGTGACGTCCGTGGATGACAACGGTATCTTTACAGGCCAGTTTCATGATCATAATGAACTCAAAAAAGTGATTTCGGAGCATATTAATCCAGATGTTCTACGCGACCGTTTGGAATACATGTCGTCCATGTCCCACATGGCGGGCACTGCTGGAGATTTGACTCTGGCGCGGTACATTGAGAAACAGCTCATGGCCTATGGATTGCGTCCCACCGAACTAAATGAACAGCAGGCATATCTCACTTACCCCAACTCTACAGAATCTACGATGGAGCTGCGGCTCCGTCAGAAGGACAAGGAGGATGTTGTGTTTGACTTGTGGGAATCCAGGGTCTACGATTCTCCCAAGGATTATCAAAAGCCCACCCGTCCATACCATGCATTGTCTTTTGGCGGCGACGTGGAGGGCCATGTTGTATACGCCAATTTCGGCACTAAAGAAGATTTTCAGTATCTCAAGGATAACAAGATTGATGTGAAGAATTCCATTGTTCTTATGAAGTATGGCAAAATGACCCCGGGTCTGAAAATCAAGCTGGCAGAGGAACACGGCGCAGTGGGGGTGGTAATGTTTAGTGAAAAACATGACGAAAACGTCAAGTCCTGGCCAGAAGGACCAGATTTCCCGGAGGGTGCTGTTCAACGGGGAGATGTTGGCATCCCGGCGCTTACACCTGGTGATATCTTGACACCAGGGTGGCCATCAACTAGCAGTTCACGGACTTTGGACTTTTCTATGGTCAAAAATGTGCCCAAAATCCCCAGTATGCCCATCTCGTGGGAAAACGCCAAAGTGTTTTTGGATGCAATCAAAGGCCACGGCAAAAAGAAGGATGATTGGGATAACAATGGACAGCCAGACGTCATGGAATGGTGGACGGGTGACAAGGATTCACCGAAGGCCTTTTTGAAATCCCACCCGGCGGTGGCAAAGCGTCATCCTATATGGAATGTTTTGGGGAAGATTGAAGGAGTTGAACAAACGGAAAAAGCTGTTATCATTGGTGCTCAACGTGACTCCTATTGCTACGGAGCGGTGGAGCCCATGACAGGAACCACCATTCTTCTTGAAGTTGCCCGTGTGATGGGCGAGTTAAATCGCCAGTACGGCTGGGACCCCCTACGAACGATTTATTTTGCTAGCTGGGATGGTACTGAACAGAATCTGGCGGGTAGCACCGAATGGGTTGAATATAATGCGGACGAACTGCGACGAGAAGGTCTCATCTATATCAACTTAGATGCCGCCATCTCTGGAAGCAATCTACGTGTATCCGGACACCCATCAGTCGACGGAGTGATCAAAAAGGTATTAGATGAGGTGAGCGATCCCGGCTCCAACAAAACGTTGGGAGATGTATGGGGCACGCGTCATATCACGTCCTTTCAACGCTCTGGCAATTTCCTCCCCTTTATTTCCCACGCCGGCATTGTAAGCATTGATCTCGCGTTTGAAGGCCTGGATTACCCACAACACAGCTGCTTTGACAGCTTTGAATGGATAAACAAATTTGGCGACCCGGGATTTGTCTACCACAAAGCCCTAGCAGACATTGTTGCTCGCCTGGTCTTGAAATATTCCGACGAGCCCCTCATCGACTTCAACCTGGAAGGATACGCCAACCTGATGCTGCATTACGTGGACGACCTAGAACGTTATGCAAAGTCTATACACGGCTGGAAGGACGGCAAGCTCAACTTTGACCCGCTGAAGTCGGCGGCAAAAACGCTCAAAAGCAACAACGAAAAATATCGCAGCTGGCTCCGCGACTGGATGAGTATCGCCCTAGACGGTGAACCCCCAATTCTGACCGTACACCGGCTGAGCTGGAATTCCCGACTGACCAATATCGATAAACACTCGTTGGATAGAAATGGCGTACCTGACCGAAACTGGTTTAAGCACGTGCTATTCGGCCCACAACTATGGCATCCAACCTCAGGCAACCACGATTGGTATACCTTCCCCGCAATCCGTGACGCTATCGAAGACGCCGATTGGCAGCAAGCTCAAGGTCTAATAAAACGCGTCTCCGCCCTCCTATCTTTTGCATTCGAAAAATTTGTCTCATAATTTATTACATACATAAACACCTTCAGCCTGTACAATATATACGAACAACTCAGTCAGCCTTACCAGTAGACCCCTGGTCTGCTTCGCCCCTTTTCCGCGAAGCATAACAAACGCTCTTTACTTCTTTTTCAGGAAAAAGAAGACAACGTAGTAGGTTCTTGTTGGGTCAGTATCTGCGGCCACGCACCGCAGACCCCCAGGACAGAGTCGGTTTCGCCGAGGTTAGGGTCAGCCGGTTTTAAGCAAAGTAGCACTGCGCCACGATGCTGCTTGCCTCTGGCTTTTCGTTTTTCGGAAAGAAAGAATACTATTGATTTGTTGAACAAGTATAGTAGGCTTTTTGTTGAAGATGTGCTTGTTCTGGAAAGTTAATAACTGGGATTATCCTTTGCGGATATTGAGCTACGAAGATTAGAAATTTGGACCATTAACCAACTAACCTGCAAAGCGGCCACTCAGAATCTGAGAATTGTCCTTAAGAAATCCGTTAATTTGATAGTTCATTGGGTTGTATATAGGATTTGGCGCTGATCAGATGAAGTGGGGTTAGTTATCGGCTGCAGGTGGATAACTTCCCAATTTACCCCAACGTCCCTTAATTGTCTTGTGCTTATTAGACGACACAACATGGAGTTGCAGTATATCAACATTGTGCTTGCAGTGCTTGCGGTGTTTTTGCTGATCCGCCGACTGTTTTTTGTGTCGGAAGGTAGCAAGGTGGAGGTTCATCAGACGGAACCAATGGTTTTTACGACTTTCACACCATCGACTTTGGCCAAGTATGATGGTAATAAGGACCCACGTGTTTTGCTGGCTGTGAAGGGCAAGGTTTTCGATGTGACTAATGGAAAGGCGTTTTATGGTCCAGGTGGCCCTTATGAAAACTTTGCTGGGCACGATGCTTCCAGAGGTTTGGCAAAGAACAGTTTTGACCCTGAGATGATTACACCAATTGACCAACCAATCGACAAACTGGAGGATCTGGATAGAGAAGAAGTACAAAGCTTGGATCAATGGTACACGCACTTTGAAAACAAGTACCCTGTTTGCGGAGAATTGGTCAACGTGTCTGAAAAGGACAAATAACCCCACCAATAATATATCATCATTTATATTCTGTATAAATTAAACTGGCTAGCTAATTGATTTTGATATGATATATATAACAATCAATTAATAATTAATATCCATATATGTACACATTAATAGTACTATAGCTAGCTAGTACTAGTACGTATATATATATAAACGAACCATATGCATGACAAATCTAGCTATAGTGCTTGACAGAAACTTTAATTTGCTCTAGATCTGTTATCGATCGATCTGTGATATATATATATATCAATTCTTATATTTATGCATGGAACCGGCGCCGCCCGATGATAATTTCGATATCGATGAAACTGAAATTAAATTAAAGAATTCGAATCTTAATTAAGCTTGTTGTCTTTTTTGCTGGCATTCTGTCACATATATATATAAGTTTGCATGATCGGATATTCTTCGTTAGGGGTGCTGTATACATGCATGTATGACGTATTGAAACGTACGGTATAGTCATTAATTGATCGATATATCGATGTCGATCGTAGATTAATATTAATTGCGCTCAAAAGAAGCTCATGATATATATATATATATATGCATGTGTATATATTAATTAATTTAAATTATAAAAAAGTTGTCTTAAAAAAAGTGGGCCTAGCCGGGAGTCGAACCCGGGACCTCTCGCATACAAACGACACTTAGGGTGCGACCCTAAGCGAGAATCATACCCCTAGACCACCAGGCCTCTCTGAATGTTGTGTCAGTCGCAAGCCCCTGATGAGGAGCAAATAAATAGCTTCGAAAAAGACTTCAGATATCTAGGCGCCCAGATAGGTAAACTGAGTGTCCTCGACGGAAAAGATATAGGACGGTCAATAGTCAAGAAAGCCCAAGCCCGAGCACAGCGTATCCTAATCTACGACTTGCCCATTAGAGCACAAACATGGATTATCAACACATATGTCTTTTCGACAGTTCTTTTCTTCGACCTCTTCAACCCCTTGTCG
>JAJMDO010000061.1:83071-93613 GCA_030573635.1 Blastobotrys ciferrii | reverse complement strand
CAAACCCCCCCTGGGTCCGCTTCGCGGAGTTATGGGTCCCTCGTTTTTCCAAAAAAGAAAAACACTTGTGGGTTAGGATTGCAGGGGGCCAGCCCCCTGCACCCCCGTGGCTTTGTGAGTCTTCAACGAATAGAAAGAATGGAACATTACCCATAGCCTCGAGCGAAGCGAGCCCTGGGGGTCTGGGGGCGTGCCCCCAGAAAAACACCTGTGGGTTAGGCAAACCTTCCGCGAAGCGGAACAACGCTTTTTGCTTCTTTTTCTGGAAAAAGAAGAGGACTATTTATTGTTTGAGTAATGTTGTTATGCTATTCGCGGGTTTTGGGATAAGCTAGTTGGATCGCAGAAGAAGAATGATTCTTGTTTCTTTTACTGAGAGAAAGGCGTTCTTCAGTGTATGAGATTATGGGAACAGAACTAACTAGGTGACTTGAGATCGTATTATGTGGAAATTCGAGGCAGCATAGGGGCATCCCGTGAAGCAGTCCATTTGTATTAATACAATTCTTTTTTCCAGAAGAAAGAATCAACATCGATTGTTTCGCAGAAGTTTCCTTGAACCCAAACCTCGGCGAAGCCGACCCAGGGGGTCTGGGGGCGTGCCCCCAGAAACCAATGCCGAAATCCACGCAAAGGAAAAGCTGCTATGGTTCCCGAATGTCTACTGCTGGAGAGCTGACGTCTTTGATATTGGGTATGTATGTGCAACATCTGAGCGGATTTCTAGGTTTAAATGTACTATAAGTGAAGCAATGTTCCCTCTGAAAGACCTATTGCCGCTTAGTTAATTTGGCACCTTGGTTTACACCTGAAATTGAATCGTGTTCGGGCTTCGTTTGTTGTACCACGTTATCTCATACTAGCCACCATTTCTTAGCTTCCGTACAGCTTTCAAAAGTGATCGTTACGTATTCTTTCTTCATTGTCAAAAATCTGTATCAGTGGCAACTACTTTTGCGTCCTAACTGTATTTTTACCTCAGAAATTTGCAGGAGTTGTCAATGAGTCTCGTGGGCGACAGGACTTCTAGCTAGGCCTATCCTACCGGAACTGAAATACAATCGATCCGACTTTATGTAACCACAATGGTCTCCCAGCTATTCTAATTCGTCCAATGTTGAACCCAAACCGTATACCTTATTAGCCTTCAATTCGCTTTAACGACAGAAGTCATGCCGATAATCCGCGAAGCGGACCCAGGGGGTCTGGGGGCATGCCCCCGGAAAACAACACCTGGGTTAGGTTTGCAGGGGGCTCTGCGAGGCTTCAACGAATAGAAAGAACGAACCACTGCCCATAGCCTCGAGCGAAGCGAGCCCAGGGGGTCTGGGGGCGTGCCCCCAGAAAAACGTCGGTTAAGTCCCAGAAAACAATAGATCAGATGCTTGTACATTTGTGTCTAATACGAATTCTATATCCGCTAACCAGGGGGGATTGGGCGGGTGGGTAAAATACGGCGATCAGGGTTGTATCTGGGTACGTATGCAGGAGGGAGAATAAGACGGAGGTGTTTCAAGGCCAGCTAGGGTCAGTACGGGTTTCTAACTGGTTTGGTGGTGCGCTGACGTCAGCATGAAAATGCCGTCTGTGCGGCGCGGCGCACGAAAAATGTTTCGCGTGCAGACCCAATTACGTAAGCGCTTAGTAACAGGGGTAAGGTTCTTCCGAGCAGCGTCAAACACTGTTATATAATTAGGCAAGCTACTCCATATAGAAACGAACCCACCAGCCAAAACCCGGTTCCTCATTTGCCACCAACAGCCGTCTTCTCCGTTCCGTACATACAGACAGATGGATGATCGACCATCCATGCACAAGAAATAAGTAAATAAAAACAAGCTCTGTGCCAAGAAAGCTTGTCGTTCCGCACACAAAAATAGCCCCCAGACCCCCTGGCTCGCTTCATTCAATGTTATCGATAACTAGCAGTTTATTTCTTCTATTCGTTCGAAGCCTCAAAGAGCCACTTGCCCCCTGTAGTCCTAACTCAGAAAAAGCAATTTTCTGGGGGCCCGCCCCCAGACCTCCAGGGCTCGCTTCGCTCGAGGCTATGGGAAGTGGTGGTTTCTTCCTTCTATTCGTTGAAGCCTCGCAGAGCCACGGGGGTGCAGGGGGCTAGCCCCTGCAAAACCTAACCTAACCCAGGTGTTGTTTTCTGGGGCACGCTTCGCTCGAGGCGTTGGGCAGGTTTGATGAGGCCTTGCAATGGCCTCTGTAATCCTAAACTAACCTATAGTTTTTCCATTTGTGAGGATACAGTGCTGTCTGCTTTGTAAGAGATTTGTTGCTTTTGTAGCATGTTTGTAAGCTATCTGTCGGATGTAGTATTCCGTTTTCAGATGCCTGCTGGAAGACAATCGTTAGTTGCTTTACCAGGTAATGCAGGTTTCTCTAGTGTATGCATGAATAACCGTTGAACTTGGGACTCTGGAAAAGAACATCGATCGTCAGGGTCAGGCCGATCTCCGATCTGCAATCCGGTAGCAACATTTTACAGCGTCAAGAACCGAATTTGTGGTAACTCGGTTTGTAAAAGTGTTCAGGATGTTTTAATTTATCCACATTAATACTGGTTTCAATTTTATCCTTAAATTCGCAAATTTAGATATATATCGTGCATTTTAACTCCATAGTGTCTATGCACCCCTGCTGAACAACCTATATATCTCCCAGATATAAAAATTGTAACAATTGCGCATATGCATGCAACTTTATCAAAATTAATTATATTGGCCACGGACGATATGAAGTTGATATTTGTAGTATTTTAGGACATTGAAATGCCAAAACAGATTAAATCAGACTCATAATACACATACTGATAGGAAATTTGATTATGCAGTAAATTAAAGTCAAATCTAACTTATCTTCAAGCAAATCGTCGTTTTAATGTTCTTCTTTTTCCAGCCAAAGTACTACTTTCCGCTCTAGATTGGCGAAAGCATGAAGAATTGGCAATTGGAGATATATAACTCTTCTTTTTCCAAAAAAAGATGCAAAAAGCGCTAGTTTTCGGACTCAGATTGCGTGAAATAATATGAAGAATTACTAACTGGAGATATGCGATTCTTCTTTTTCTAGAAAAAGAAGCAAAAAGCAAAGGACTTGGTGGACTACCAATTCGAAATATCTTTAGGAAAAGAAGTACAAACACTAGTCTACATCTAGGGAAAAGAAATAAAAGCACCAGCCTATTAATCCCAACCTCTGCAAAGTAGACCCAGCGTGCACCTCCAAGAAAAACACCCATTGTGACCGAAATACAGGACTCTTCCTTCTTTAGATGAAGCGATAGTTTTTAACCCCAGGCCCCCTGCAAACCTAACCCAATAGTATGTAGTACGACTTCTGGGGGCACGCCCCCAGACCCCCTGGGTCGGCTTCGCCGAAGTTTGTGGTCTATTCGACGTAGCCTCGCAGAGCCACGGGGTGCAGGGGGCTGGCCCCTGCAAGCCTAACCCAATAGTATGACTTCTGGGGGCATGCCCCCAGACCCCCTGGGTCGGCTTCGCCGAAGTTTGTGGTCTATTCGACGTAGCCTCGCAGAGCCACGGGGGTGCAGGGGGCTGGCCCCCTGCAAGCCTAACCCAATAGTATGACTTCTGGGGGCATGCCCCCAGACCTCTGGGTCGGCTTCGCCGAAGTTTGGGGTATATTCGACGTAGCCTCGCAGAGTCCCGGGGGTGCAGGGGGCTGGCTCCCTGCAAAACCCACAAGTAGTGTTTTCTGGGCATGTCCCCAAGCATTGGACTAGGAATACTTCTTTCTCTAGACAAAGAAGCAGTAGCTTTTAACCCCTACCTCCGCGAAGCGGACCCAAGGGGGTCTGGGGGCGTGCCCCCAAGAAAACACCGAAATTGGTCTAGCAGAACAATATGAAGAACAGAGAAACGGTCGGCGAGGCGGATTCCAAGAAAAGAAGTAGCCGAAAGCGGTTAATCAGTTGTAGATATTCAGCCTTGCACACAACGGTGTGTTTTTTTCTTTTTCCAGAGGTTTGAGGATGGGGTAGCAGGGTAGAAGTTATGTGGGGAGGTTTTACGTCATGGGGGGTGATTTAGGTTGGATTGGAGGGGATGATAAGGTTTAGCTTTAGCCTACGGAGGTTTAATTGCCAGTTCTTTTTATTACTGGGTCCTCGCTAATTAGCTCTAGCTTATTGTAGATTGTAACTGGGTTGGGGTTTGTTTGACGTGTAGGCGATAATTTGTGCCCGCCGCGCTTAGTCAGCAAGGGAAAAAAGAAATGCACGTGGGTGCGCTGGGCCGAGGCAACAGCCGCGTTAGGCAGGTGGGACAGGGCAGAGGGACATGAAGAGGCAATTGCCGGGTGAGACCAGTGAGTTGCCACCAGGCAAGCGGCAAAGAGGTCCGAGGTTTGTCGTATAGTCGTAGGGAGATGGTGGAGTAGCATAGCTATGTGGTGCCGATCAGGCAGGGCTAAATGTAGTTTGTTTTTCTGGAGTGCATGCATGAGGACGAAAAGCTTCGTTCGAGCCCTGAAAGCTTGGTACGGGGCGGCGGGCCGGGGGTTGCCGTAAGGGGCAGGTGTCGCAGCGAGCTAAGAAATTTTATTTGCATGTGTCGGCAGATCGCCGTTAGGAGTCCGAACAAGGGCCGGTGGACATAACTCGCTGGCCTGGACCTGGCGAGCGGGCTGGGGGGTGTAAGGGAGTCCGGGGGAGAGTGCGAGTTGGACAGGCTGGAAAACCCGGGGGATATGCCCTATTGGGCTATCTAAAACGTCGGAGTAGTGCTGGAGCGAGACTACGGAAAAAGAAAATAGGGCTAAGAACCTGTCTCGGAAAAATTTTTACTTTTTGCAACCCTAGCCCTAGTGGACATCCTTAATAGGAAAGATTAATAATGTCTCTCAAACGGCTATGACTTCATTGTTTTGCACCAGGCTCAACTCGTGCGATCTGGTCGTTATATAAATAACTCCCGATCGCCACCTTGGGCTCTCCAATTCGACATCGATAAAATGGGATTTGAATGGGCCCGTACTAACACCGCCGGCCTCAAGGGTCGGCCTCTCCGCCAATTCGTCACCTTCACCGCCGTCATGGGCTTCTCCTTGTTCGGTTATGATCAAGGCTTGGTAAGTTTTATCTCTATTTGATCTTTTAAGCATCACTTTGATCGGTTTTCTGGGGCACGCCCCCAGACCCCCTGGGTCGGCTTCGCCGAGGCTTGGGATCAAGGTCCATGTAGCCTCGCAGAGCTAATGTTTTTGGTTCTTTTTTTTTTTTAAAAAGAACAAAACTGGTGTGATGATTAGTTGATCGAGTTGTTGTTAAGATGAATGCTAACGAGGAAATTAGATGTCGGGTATTATTACAGGTACTCAGTTTAACAAGGAATTCCCACCAACAATTGAGGCATCGAATGCATCGGTTATTCAGGGTGCGGTGACTTCTTGTTATGAGATTGGTTGTTTCTTTGGTGCGATTTTCTGTTTGGTTAAGGGTGACTTTTTTGGACGACGACCGTTGGTTTTGATCGGATCGTTTTTGATTATTCTCGGTACCGTTCTTTCTACTGCTGCATTTGGCCCACACTGGGGTCTTGGTCAGTTTATCATTGGCCGAGTGATCACTGGTTTGGGTAACGGTATGAACACTGCTACTATTCCAGTTTGGCAGTCTGAGATGTCCAAGGCCCACAACAGAGGTTTCTTGGTCAACTTGGAGGGTTCCGTCATTGCTGTTGGTACCTTTGTTGCTTACTGGATTGATTTCGGTCTCTCTTATGTTGAGACTTCGGTTCAATGGCGATTCCCAGTTGCTATGCAGATTGTGTTCGCCCTCGTTGTCATGCTTGGTATGTGGAGACTCCCAGAGTCCCCAAGATGGCTGCTGTCGCACAACCGTCAGGAGGAGGCTAGACACGTTCTTGCTCATTTGATTGCTGTCGAACCAAACTCGGAGACTGTTGATATGGAGGTTAAGGTGATCGTCGACGCGATTACCCGAACCGGCGAACAGCTCGGATTCAAGGAACTTCTCACTCACGGAAAGACTCAGCACTTCAGAAGAATGCTTATTGGTGCATCTACGCAGTTCTTCCAGCAACTCACGGGATGTAACGCAGCGATTTATTATTCGACTGTTCTTTTTGAACAGATGGATATGGGTCGACGAATGTCCCTGGTCATGGGCGGTGTGTTTTCAACTGTTTATGCACTTGCAACTATCCCATCCTTCTTCATGATTGAGCGTGTTGGACGACGAAACTTGTTTTTGATTGGTGCTGTTGGCCAGGGCTGCTCTTTCATCATTGCCTTTGCCTGTCTGATCAACCCAACCCAAGAAAACAGAAAGGGTGCTGCCGTGGGCGTGTTCCTTTTCATTGTCTTCTTCGCATTCACTATCCTGCCATTGCCGTGGATTTACCCACCTGAGATCAACCCAATGAAGACCAGAACTGCCGCCGCTGCAGTGTCTACTTGTACCAACTGGATCTTCAACTTTGCTGTGGTCATGTTTACCCCAGTTTTCATTGACACTTCTGATTGGGGATGCTACTTGTTCTTTGCTTTGGTCAACTTCATTTTCGTTCCAGTCATCTTCTTCTTCTACCCAGAGACTGCTGGTAGATCTCTTGAAGAGATTGACGTTATCTTTGCCAAGTCTAATGTTGAGGGCAAGCCAGTCTTCAGAGTCGCTGCTACCATGCCAAAACTTACTCCCGAGGAAGTCGAGAGAGAAGCTGAGCGAATTGGCCTTTTCGAAGTTGGCGAGTCTGAGCGAGAAAAGGAGCATCATGAAGCCAAGGAGGAGCTTTCTGACACCTCCGCTTAAACAAATACCTAATATCCCCTTGTGTTGTTTTTGATAGAGTTAATAGATTAATGAAGGTGTACTTTTTCACATTAGAACCAATCTTTTCTTGGTGGCCGAGGACCGCCAATATGCCTCTTCAGAATATGTCCACCACGAGCTCTGTAAACCGTAGGAAAGACCAACCAAGCCTAGAAAAGAAGGGAGTTGGTGTCTGTCTGAGATAGACATTCACTTCTGGGTTATATATTTAGGACTGGCCCCCTGCACCACCGTAGCTCTGCGAGACTTCAATGAATAGAAAGAAAAGCCATCGCCCATAACCTCGAGCGAAGCGAGCCCTGCACCCCCGTGGCTCTGCGAGGCTTCAACGAATAGAAGAAAGAAACCACTGCCCAACGCCTCGCGCGAAGCGCCCATAACCTCGAGCGAAGCGAGCCCTGCACCCCCGTGGCTCTGCGAGGCTTCAACGAATAGAAGAAAGAAACCACTGCCCAACGCCTCGCGCGAAGCGAGCCCTGGGGGTCTGGGGGCATGCCCCCAGAAACCCGAACTTCGAGTATGACTGGGATTATACCGGTTGCAAGACGATGGTCATCACAGGTCCGACGAAAGTAGATTCCGAATTCATGCACCTTGTTAGATAAGTAGAGTCAAAGAGGGGCAGACAAGGTCGAGAGGTGTCTTGAGAGCAATGGGAAATGGGGAATAAGTGGTAGTATTTATATTCGGAGGCGGTAGCTCGGATATGCAAGTTCTTTTTCCGATGCACGAGTTTTTCCGAAAACCCGGATAAGGCTACCGGAACATCTGATAATGCTTGATACCACCACTAAAGTAAACGGCTAAATGAGAATACAGAAGTTATTGAATTCTTTTTTTCCGGCTAGCAGTAGTTTTGATCTATTTTGGTAGAAGTTGTTTTTATTCTAATTAGTTTTTTTTTTTTTTTTTTTAAATTTTCGCACATGGGAAGCTCACCGGTCGGGTGGCCTTCCTAAACGGTACATGGCTCTAACTTGCATAAAAGCTTACCTTGCGGGAATAACTTTGCACGAACTGGGACAAGTTACCCTCTATAGGGCTAATTGGTCGAGGTGTGGCTAAAGATACATACTTCATGTGTCAGACGACATTTTCGTCTACCTTTCTTTCTGCTCTACTATTACTCTGCAGTATCTGACACAAGACAAACCCTGCGTCAAGAAAAGACACACAACTGAATTAGTGGTCTCAATACTACATTGCCTTAAAGAACAAGCACCCTGCCAACCCTGTCCCAAAAAGTTCTAGTAGTTTCTCTTGGAGTACGACCTCAGACCCTTGCGCCTACTTTGCTGAAAGTTGGCGTTTGGTTTGAGTCTCTCAGGTCCGCCTGGAAGCCCTCTGTTATCCTAGTCCAAACGTACATTGCCTTACAACCGCCAGTCATTCGGATTTCTGGGGGCACGCCCCCCAGGCCCCGGGGCTCGCTTCGCTCGAGGTGATGGGCGATGGCTTTTCGTTCTATTCGTTGAAACCTCGCAGAGCCACAGGGGTGCAGGGGGCTGGCCCACTGCAAATATAACTTAGATAAGCGGTCGGTATGCGCAGTTATATATCTCGAAAGCAGCAGGTACTAGACTGAAAGTTTAATGGTTATTGATTATACTGATCCTTGAGTTCAACCACACTTTTTTTCCTTCTCTACCGGAAAGTTCTGCCCGGCAGCCTTGACCCCAGCTCATTTTACGCTCCAAGTCGCTTAGCATAACTCTCATTGGCCCTCCTAGCCGTAAATGGAGGTGAGCTGTCTTGATTATTGGAAATTTAATCAACATCTGCGCCTGGTATCTGCAATGGTAGCCATTAAATTAAAGAAGTTAAATGAATACGGATTTCCATCTAGGCATGGATGCTTGATCAACAGTAAGGCTATTATTGATGAGGTGGGCCACTGATGTGCACTCAGTACATATAAAAATTAAGAAAATTAAAATGGTTTCTGATTATATGGTTTAATTTACGTTATATGACTTAAAATGAAGAATACAAAGAGTACTAATTATAAACATACCAAGAAAAATACCATGAGAAAAAGATAAAAATATACAAGTTCTGGCGGAGCCGGCGGCTCCGCTTTATTAAGTTGACGTATATATAATGTAATATTAAGCTAGCTTATATAATATATCGATGGTATATACAGAACATGTTAACGTTTGCCACCAAAAGGTTTGTCGACGAAAAAAATATCAGACTTCTTTTGCATTGATATTTCATCCCAGATCAAGAGGTCAAAGGAGAGAAGGCGATTTTTTCAGCTTTCGATAAATCAGGAAGTTTAGAGAGTTCATCAATGTCGTTTGAGAGAGGAATTCTAAATGTATTATGCCCAGTACGACCTTGAAACAGAAGAGAAGCCGCAATGCCGGTGCTAGCCACGCACACCACTTTTTTGTTAGCACATATGAGATTCGATATTATTGCGTTGTAGACAAAAGTCTTCCCGGAACCACCAGGACCACTCAGGAACAACAGATGTTTTGGCGAGTTGTTTTTAACCAAATCGACAATATCCTTGATAATACGTCAACTTAATAAAGCGGAGCCGCCAGCTCCGCCAGGACTTGTTTAATTATAACGAAATAAAATAGTAGGGGTGATCACGTTAGGGCCGAATTATAGATTATGCTGATTATAGATTATAAATTGCAACATGTCACGTGATATTTGCCCTAACCCTTAAATAAATTATAGATTTGGCCTAATTTATAGTTGGGGCTTTTTCAAAACGTTGTCTCGCGTTCTGTTGTGTAAATAAGGGCTAAAAACCTCTGATGACTCAGATGGGGCTACCGGGCCACCACCCCGCGTAGATTGAGTGGCTGGGAAAGGTAGGATGAAACGGTCCATTACGGTGCATTTCCCAGATAAAAAGGAATTAATTGTCCTACGAACGAATAACGAGCTCTACGCTACATCTACTCTCTGGAAAGATAACTGGAAAAGGATAACGTGGTGCTGCTCGGTGAATGATAATATCCTGTCACAGGTCCCTGCGATGAGGAACCGATGTCTAATGTTTAAGAATTTGTTTTTAGGAAAAGTGCTAATTTCGTATAATAAAAGTACCAGGTATTCCTGGCCTCTGATTCACAGAAAGAACCTGTGTCCGGAGCCACCTTGAGATTTGTTCCACTAAAGGGATTTGTGTCGGTCGCGGAAAATGCCATAATGCACTGAAAAAAGGTGCAATCGGAAGAGCCGAACCAACCCCAATATCTCAAGCTCACGGTCATGGCTGGTTGATAAGTCGAGCGTGTGTGGTGCCAACCGATCACGTGAATGAATTAATGCTATCTCTTACTAACTTGTTCTGATTAACTTGGGTTGTGAAATGTACAATACCACTGCATGAACAAACAACGGGTGGGCGGGCGGTAGTAGCAACGTATGGCATGGGGAACTAGAGCCTCTGGAAGATAGCCATTTATTTTTTCTATTACGATCAAAATGCGCGCTGCGCATGGCTGAAACATAAACATATGCATGCCACAAATACCAGAACGGTGGTAAGTGAGGCATTTCGATCACGAGGGGAGCGCTCCTCTCCGCGACGAGGACGGTAATGTTTCCTAGCCATTATCGCAGGTCATCATTTATCGGTGTCCTTACAAGTGAGCTGTGGGATACGGAGGACTCCGGAAATTCCGGCGAAGCTGAACTGCACTTTAGTCTAACTTATGTAACAAAAAAAAAAAAAAAAAAAAAAAAAAAAA
>JAJMDO010000061.1:11030-82971 GCA_030573635.1 Blastobotrys ciferrii | reverse complement strand
ATATATATCAGAAAACTTGCATGAATATTAGCACAGAGGGAAGTGAGGGTACAATGACTGGATATAAATAACTACTCTATACCGGTGTAGCTCTAACTCTTTAGTACTAATGTTCAGCCATGTGGCTTAGGATCCAACCCACACGTGGCAAACTTGAATTGCTTAAACGTGATTGGCGAGAGGAGTTATACGAAGGTGTTCATGAGGAACTCATGGCTTTTTTGCGTTCTGACCGCTTCGTGCAATGGATACCCAAGGTCAATACAATTGTGCTCTCATGTCACGAACGCAAGTCTAAAAGGAAGAAACTGATTCCGCTTTTCGAGACGGCACTGGAGACGATTTATGCTCAGAAGGCATCTAAAGTCAGCGTCGAAGTCACTGATTGTCCCGAAATGACTCGTCAAGACCACACACGCATCAACAATATTCTTGACCAGTATGGAGTCATTATCGAGCAAGTTAAATACAAAGTGACCAAGAAACCACTTAGTGATGCTCCAGTTCCGCCAAATGAAATGCTCCAACTCAGTCATAAGGTCAACCACATCATACTTGAAGGAGACATTTGGCTACTGAAGTTTTTTAAACTATTCACTTTTCATCCAGACTGCAAAATGAATGCCATTGAGATGATCCATTGTCCGCCGAACAAGAAAGTTCTTCGATTTCGACAAGGAATGGATGAACTGTTGACGCAGTTTCCTAACAATCCGTCTGAGACTTTGCGTTCGTTGGTGCTCAAAGGTGTCTACTTGGCTGTGTCGGAGAACACTGACCTCTCTGCTTGGAGTCTCCCCAACCTACGCCTTTTGGAACTTGACGACGTCATTGTCCGTGGCCGTAGCCCGTTACAAGCCAACAACGGGCCGATCTTGTGTGGTTCAGACGCGACGGTAGTGACAGTTAAGCCTGGCGCTGTGACCTCTGGTTTGTCACAATACATCAAGTTTGCTGACGGTGCCAAAGTTGACGACGCGTTCATGAACGATAAGAGTCAAAAAACCAAGCAGTTTCGACCTTTTGTTATGGGTGCAAAGCTCAACGCCTTGCATGCGGTGCTTGAGCGTGACAAGGAGATGAGGAAACAGAAGCAGAAGGAGAAGCTCCGTATTAAAGGTCTGGGCGGGCTGGAAATTTTGGAGGGCGAAGAGGTGGACAACGAACCCTTACATGTTCGAAACAACAATAGTGAAGAATATTGGGTCCGTTATTGCTCGAGAGGGTCTCATTATGCAAAGGTAACTAAATTCACGAAGAAGGTTGATGGAAGTTACAGCAAAGTGTGCTTCGGCTGCGACAAACCGAACGTTGTCACGAATGCACAAGCTACCCGGTATTCTCAGACTGCCTCTGGATCAGCGAATCCTCTTTCTGCTGATCAGGAATTAGTTCAAACTTCTGGGACTGGATCCTCTTCCACCCAGTTTTCTCAGAATGCCTCTGCATCAGCGAATTAACCCTCTTAACTTTCTGCTGTACATGTTGCATATATGCATATATATATGCTATAGCTATAGCTATAGCTAGCTAGCTGTACGTTAATTTCAAAAGTAAGCTATATATAGGCTATAGCTAAGCCCGAATTAATTTAA
The DNA here is from genome assembly GCA_030573635.1 of Blastobotrys ciferrii. Taxonomy (NCBI): domain Eukaryota; kingdom Fungi; phylum Ascomycota; class Dipodascomycetes; order Dipodascales; family Trichomonascaceae; genus Blastobotrys; species Blastobotrys ciferrii. The sequence continues at coordinate 81,376 of JAJMDO010000061.1, read as the reverse complement.
GATATTTATATTGGAATTATAACGTTCTGCGATACACTGCAGCTAGTTCGATCTATAATTACTATATATATATTGGGTCCAACTGCGCGCATGATCATGAATGGATATACCAACTAGTACTTGAGAATTTTCGTGTGGACACGCCTCCAGGCCCCATGCATGCAAAACTAGCTTCGGTTGAGATTAAGGGTATACAACACACGGCGGTGGAGGCCTAGGGGGCTAAACGAAAACCCTACACATTATCTCGGGGTACGGCTCAGGCCATAATGGCTCGGGTTGGCTGAAAATTCAATGGGCCACTCGGACCCCGTCAAAAACTTTGTACCAATTATTGATCCATCCAGATTCAATTAGATGGTATGGAAAATTTCAATCCATTTTCTGTACCACGCGGTTTTGTACTTGGTTCTCAGACAGACTCGGCGAAGCCGACCCAGAGGTCTGGGAGCAAAACAATCTACGCAAGAGTGAAGAAGGTTGGATCTAGTAGGAACAAAGGTTATTATTTATCATTACTTTCATGTTCGTTTTGTGTATCATGATCATCAGTTTTGGGAAAGACTTGGTCTTTGAGGCCGGGGAGGAAGCCGTCGATTCGTTTCCATGTTTCTGCCCAGAAACGATCATCAGCTCCGAATTCTGAGGAGCTGACGACGAGGAGGACGTTTTTGAGAGACTCTACAACAGATTCCTTGAGCGTGTCGCGTTGTCCACTGTTGATGAGCCGATCCAACGTTTCAAGGATTCTGGTCCAGAGGTCGAGCACTTCCTGGTTGTATTGGATGTTAATGACATATTGCAGAAAGACCTTGCAGAGAAGGGATGCAACGTGCAGTCGGGTTGCGGCCATTCCTTCGACGTCGGTTTCGTAAACTTCCGGCTTCAACAAGGTGCCAATGAGCGGGAATATAGCTCTATCAAATGTTAGTGGAAAGTCGAAGCCGTCCTTGGCATGCATCTCCGGAGATAGCAGTATCTTTTGGAAATAACCAAATGCTCTGGATCTAACTTTTCGGCTTGGGTTGATACATTGACCAGAAAGACACTGGATGAACGGGTACCATAGCTCACCCCATTCAATGTCTTTGAATTGGTCAATTTGATGCCCCAAACTGTAGATGATTTCAATTGATTCCAGGGCACGGCTGACATCTCCTTGAATCTTTTCTTCAAGCTCCTTGCGTTCAACTTTACCCTTGATGCGGTCCAGTTGGTTTTGCTCAACCTGGGCCCCCGATGCCCCCACATTGGCAATCTGTCCCATGACGGCTAATAAATAATTAAAGTTTTCCTTGTCCACTTGGGTCTTAAGCTTGCTCACGTGATCGAATATTGGTTGAGTGGCTTCTTCATTGGAGGAGAGAATGTCCAACAGCTTCCAATAATCCTCGCTGTGAAGCACTTGTTCATTCAGTGGCAGCTCCGTCACACCCTTAACAATGTTGAGGGCTGCTGATCGGAGAATCTTGGAATTAACGTTAACAATGGCCGGGAGATGGTTTACTGCTCCTATTCGTAGAGAGTAGTTGATGACCCGAATGATAAATTCCGAATCCAAATCTTCCCAGTTTTGGAGATAATTGTACAAGAGACCCTGAATATTTGCCCCTAACATGACCAACACTTCAAGATAAAAGAGCGTGACAGAATAAAAGGATTGTTTAAAACTTGGCGTGGCGTCAATAATGTTTGGAATGCTGTGAATGAGAAAGTCTGTCAACCTGTCCAAAGCTTCACCCTCTAGACTTTGCATGCTTTCAAACATTTCCTCGACACCACAAGATTTGACGCAATCGACCGTAGACAGGGTTGCGTCAACTTCTTCGTCGGTGGGCTCTGGTGTGCTGTCGCCAGACCCAGTCAAGTAGGATGATAGGGTGGAAAAGAGGCCAACTTCTCGTCCGCCTTTGTTTCGTTTGATTGTACTTTGCGGTTTGATTCGGGGTAATGATATACCAAACTTGTCTTCGAGGTCCGGTAACAAGTTGTACAAATAGAGGTTTGCCAGCACACGAAGAATCTGCGTCCAGCCGTCATTCATCATGGCGGTGTGGGTTTTGGCAATTCGGAAAAAGATTACCGTGGCCATTTGGGCTTTAAAATCAGATCCAAATGGAACAGAGAGGTCACTAACTGTCACAGAGCCATCTTCAATGTGGATTTCAACATTGTTGGTCGGCATGGACAAGTCCCCGGCTGTTAATGAAGACATTTTGGACAGACATTTGGTAATGTGATCTAAAACCTTGGGAATCTTGTATGCAGAGGCCACACGGGCAGCCTGATCAAAGCCCGTGATGACGCGCGAAAATACGGTGTCGTCGGTAGCTGTTGCAAAGACAAAAGACAAGGTGGTGATTATTGGCCGCCATGAAGCTTCAAAGACATACTTATCAAAGCCCTTTGTATGCACTTCAAGCTGACCAGCTTGACTAGTCTTTAACAACATTTCCTTCCATGCATATTCAAACGTTTCGTCGTTATCATGTTCATCCGGCATGATGATTTCTCGGGATCGAATGGTTTTGTAAATATCCTCCAAAAACTGTGCAGAAAAGTTTTTACCATTGTTGGCATCCCGGAGATTGTTTTTGAATTGATCCACCGTCATGCGTTTTTTGATTTGGCTGCTGTGTAAATCAGTATTCAACATGATAATGGCATAACTTAGTACGAATGCAGCATCTTCATTTTCAATCTCCTCTGTATTCCCCTCACCCTTACAATATTGATTGGCAAACTTTTCAAAAATTTGTTCAATTTGCTGCGATTCTCCCGGGAGCCGGAATGAACTCAAAAACTCTCGCAAGGCTTCATCTAACCGCTTGCCAGAAAAATCAAACTGATCGATGAAGTTATTCTTTACCTCCTTGTTGGCGGGCTTGGCCAAGTATTCTCCCAACACAGTCTTGTTAATTCTACCCGACTCCTTCAGAAAGCAGGCAATTGATTCAGGAGAGTCATCCTTGACAATTCCCTTTGCAACCAACATGGCCACTCCGGCTTTGGGGTTATCATTAAACGTATCAGCCACCGAAATGAGCATCTTTTTGCGGTTTTTGGCATCCAGCACCCTTTCGACATTTTCATCTTGTTCGGGAGACGACGATATTTCCAATCCACGATCCAGATAATTTAAAAACGCCAAAACTGCTTCTAAACACAAGGGTGGGACGGATGGAGTAGACCAAGATGCCGAGTCTGGATACGCATTTCGACACAAAAACCCAATCAAGTCTTCACACAAGTCAGCACGATCCACATCACAATCATAATTCACAAACAAATCATTAAAAAACGATGGAATACGAGCCAACGAGGTAATTGCCTCCACCATCACTTCACGAACTTCGGGAGATTTGAATGTCAAAAACGCTGTTGGTGTTTGCACTGGTGTAGACCCCGTCGATGAACCAGTTTTATTCTCAATTGGAGTAGATGTTGCTGTACGCGGGTTGATGAGTCGTGGTACATTCGGGACACCATCATAAAATATGTTATCCACATCAGGCTCACGCGGCAAATCAGAAATCGGGCTCAAACACGTCAAGAGATAGGTGAAGAAGAATTCCTGCTGCATCTTCAAATGCGATCGACAAGTGTGCAAAAGTGTAGACACCACCCGCAATGCAGACTGCACCAATTGGACATTATCATACCGGATCATCTGGAACAAATATTTACACAAGGTGGTCATTGTTAACTGCAACAAGGACGGATGTTCAGCAATATGCGTTCCGGCCACCTCAAAGGCCACGTTAATCAACCTGAGCGCCATTATCCGTGTACTGTCCGTATACTGATGCATATTACCAGGGTCCAAGATGGAAATCAACACCCTAAATACTTCGCGAATCGTATTCATGCCATATGGTCCATCGGTATCCTCAGTATGATTCTGAACCGTAATTCTAGATCCCACATCCTCCACCGTACTTGAATCTCCTCCCATTTCTGCCGTCCCCTCCGTCTCGGTGGTGGTCTTTTCCTCCTCATTATTCAACTGCACGTCGCCATCTTCTATCGGATCTTCGTCCACCTCTGGCTCAATGTCCCGCAACCTCCAAAACACCGTCTGTGTCAACTTTACCATTGTCATTTCCGCAGCTCGCCGCAGCACATCACCCCGTCGCATCTGACAGGCCATGCTCAAACAGGTCTCCACAATCTCACATATGTTATCATCAGACAAAAGCCTACCATGCTCTGTGCACACAATCTCCTCCATCAACGACAAGATCTTCAACAGCACCGCGTCATCCTCGGCCTGGTACGTTGCCTCGAACCGACAATGCGTGATTGCAATCGACAGCTGATGCAATGCTGGCTGTAGATCCTTTGATTCATCATTAATAATCCCCAACGAAAAGAACTTGCTCACAGCAGACAAGGCCATCAGCGTAATACTCCCCGTCGTGGTCTGCGAACTGATAATCTCTAGAAACGGCTCCAGCAACGCATCTGAGCTAAACGTGCTGAAATCGCGACATTCGCCCAAATCAGCTCTCAGCCGTGAAAAGCCTCCAATCAACGGATTGTCCTACCCCCGTCCCCATTAGCCACAATTCCACAACAATCAGCCTGTTTGCACTTACCGAGCTCACATTGCTATTCTTGCTCCGCAGACCAAGCTGCGCTGCCAGACTGTCATTCTCCTCCTCAAAGGGTGCACTCGACGTCCCCAGAATCGAGGCTACGCCCGATTGAGCCCACCGCGCATTCTTGCGCATCGCAGACGTAATTGTCACACATTCATTCGTAACTACAAATATCGGATCTATCGATAGAGACGCCACCACCATTGTACCTCTATCCCTCGTGTTCTGTGTGTGCGACTCGTATCCTTAAACTTAATGTCCTGTACAACCACCGCTCTTGAACACGTACATGCGTCCGCGTCGCGCTTCCCCATTTTTTTGGTCTCCCTTCCCCGTGTTTCGAACTCCCAAACTTTCTTCCCCATGCATACATGCACGAAACATTAGTTAATTTAGTTTTCTTACCTCCCCCGGCCCTCATGGTTCCGCGAAGCGAAAAATGTCAATTTATTTCCTCGTCCTGCTTGTCTCTAAATACATCAACGAAAACTTAGGAGGTATGTTCCGATATAACCCATGAGTGGTTTACTGGGGGCACGCCCCCAGACCCCCAGGGCTCGCTTCGCTCGAGGCTATGGGTAGTGTTCTATTGTTTCTATTTGTTGAAGCCTCGCAGAGCCACGGGGATACAGGGGGCTAGCCCCCTGCAAAATCCTAACCCACGAGTGGTTTACTGGGGTACGCCCCCAGACTCCCAGGGCTCGCTTCGCTCGCGGCTATGGGTAGCGTTCTATCTTTGAAGCCTCGCAGAGCCACGGGGGTGCAGGGGGCTAGCCCCCTGCAAAATCCTAACCCAGTGTGGTTTCCTGGAGCAATACCCGATATCCCTTGGGTTCGCTTCGCTCGGGGCTATAGGTAGTGTTTTATAATTTACCGGTGGAGCTCCTCTTCTGGACCCACATTCATTCGCTTGAAGTCAGTATACGTACAAAACGAGGTGCTATATTAGTTCGATCGATCCAAGTCATTCCGCGCGGGATTGTTGGGGTTGTGATGACACCGGTACACCGAGGGTAGTTCTTACGTGAGAAGCGGAATTTCTCCTTTGTGCGACACGCATGGTTTAGATCAGTTTGTGGATGATATTGGTATAAACGTTGTTCATAACAATTGCATACATGACTGGTCGGACAATATATATAAAAGAACGTTGGTTAGACATTAGATCGGCGTACCGATGGCGGAATTAACGGATAGCTGCCGGGGAGCCGAGCGCCGTGCCCCATAAGGTTTTTCCGATAGAGACCCACATTGGTTCAGAATTTAATCCGTGAACGATAACTGTTCATGGAGGTTCTACCTGTAGGTACAGCGCCCACGACGGATGTGCAGCCAATAAGGTTTGTCGAAGCGACATATCTTTCGTTCTGTTCTGACCAGCCAATGACGCACTTCCGATCTTCGGGACCGGATGCAGATCTTGAAGCCAAGCTTTTGGGGCTAAGAGACGATCCCACGTGCTTCCACCGGAAATCGAATTAACCGTTGCAGGAAAATTCGAAATATGCCACGATGTGTTGAAAAATATTACATATAGTTTGTAGTTGGGAGAATGTCCAGAAAAAGTACGGACAGTATATTAGTTTGTCAGCTAGCTATATCTTATCGGGTCCTAAGAAAGGAGCACTGAAACAGAGAGGCGCATGCTTTTAACTACAAACGCCTTGAATGGCATTCGCTGACCCACATACACGGACGAGCATACCTTTTCTGTACATCCAGCTAGGGGACAAGGTCCTCCGGAGACTCGAATACTATACTATCAACCAACAGGCTATCAGTGTGATTACAAAGGATTAAATCAGATTTAATCACAGATTCGGGCGCTGCGTTGCGAGCCCAGGAGGTCAGGGACGTGCCCTAGATAACAGATGTGAACTTTTCAGAAAATGGACCAACTACCAAAATGTGGGCCTAAAAGGTTTCAACCGTTTATGGACAGAGTGGGCAGCCGAGTCGACTATAAATACAGGTAAACTTTCCCAGGTCCTGTTTGCAGTTTTATGGATAAGGACATCCAGATACTTGTTATCTTCCTGACATTTTTGTTGATCACAGCCTATCTTTTCTTAAAGAGCCAGAATGAAGGGACAACACATTATTGCCATTGCGATGATGGCCGTGTATGCGAGTGCCGTATGGGACTTGTCAGTTAACGTGGTCAGCGTCGCCTCCCTCAGTATCGCCATTGTGTGTGCCACCGCCGGTTCCATCAACTGCCTAATTGTCGCTTTGGCCAACTGTCTTTTGGCTGCTGGTTCTGCCATGAAGAGTGGAACTAGAAACGGCCAGACCACCCATGCCAAACGCGACCTCCCTGAACTAGTGGCCCTAAACGAGAAGCCATCCGCAATTGCAAACTCCACTGTCTACACCCTCTTCCCCGACATGAAATGGTACGCCGACGCAGGCCATCATCTGTTCAACGAGACCGTCATGGAACAGGTCTCCTCTCTCGGAACCACCTTTGCCCGCAAGAAGAACGGCTACGTGTACATCTCCAACATCCACCCCGACCAAAAGCTCACCAAACGCGAAGACTCCGAGTTTGTCGACTTTGTTGTCTCTTACAAAGAGGACTCGTCTTCCATCGACGACCTGACCCAGGACGACGCAAACAACCTCGCACGGGATATCCTTGGCTCCCAGCCGCCTCACCCACAGCAATGGTGCGCCACTGTCACCTCCGACAAAGACGACAGCAGATTCGACCTCGGTATCACCATCGACTCACAGGCATGGATGTACACTTCTGACGAACCTGCCTGCGCTGCCTAAACTCTACGTATACCTTATATACTTCTGAAATATATTATAAACCCATTTAGATTTGGCACACACTCCCAGAAGCCGACGTAGGCTGATCTGTACACTTAAACGACGTGCTATCGACTCTGTTTCTGGAAAAGAGGAGTACCACATTACCACAAGTTTTCTGGGGGCACGCCCCCAGACCCCCATGGGTCGGCTTCGCCGAGTTTTGGGCGCCTAATATTCTTCTACGAAGTCAAAACAACTCTGTTGCTTCTTTTCTGGAAAAGAAGAGTACCATGTTACAACTAGTTTTTGAGGCACGCCCCAGACCCCTTTGGTCGGCTTCTCCGGGTTTGGGCGGCAAATATCTTCTTACTAACGTTTTTGATTGTTTTGTAGAAAAGAGGAGTACCATTTTACGACAGCTTTTCCGGAGGCACGCCCCGGAACCCTGGATCGTCTTCGCTGAGTTTTAGACGGCCAATATCCTGATACCAAGTATAACTAGCGCTTTTGCTTCCTTTTTGGAAAAGGAGAGTATCATATTACGATTGGTTTCTGGGGGCGTGCCCCCAGGGTCGGTTTCGCCGAGTATTGGGTACCTAATATTCTCCGGCAAAGTAAAAAGAATACTTATACTTCTTTGCTGGAAAAGAAGAATACCACATAACTACTGGTTCTCTGGAGGCACGCCCCCAGATCCCCTGGGTCGGCTTCGCCGAGTTTGGGTGTCAATATCCTTCTACGAAGTAGAACTAATGCTTCTGCTTCTTTGGTAGAAAAGAAGTGTATCACGCTACCACTAGTTGTGGGACGGGTGGCGAGCCCTATAGGTGTTGTGAAAAGTATTAACGAGGCGAGAGCACTACATAACCACTAGTTTTCTGGAGGCTGCTCCAGAGTCCCAGGGTCAGCTTAGCGGCATTGTTGGTGCACTGGAGGCTTCTACGAAATAAAACTAACGCTTTGCTTCCTTTCTAGAAAGTAAAATAGTCCATAACGGCTAGTTTCTGGAATCATGCCCCCGGACCGCCAGGGTCGGCTTTGCCGAGAATAAGGTATCCAGTCCTTATACAAACTGAAATATAAAGCCCCAAATTGCTTCTTGAGAACCTTTAAGCAGAACAAACGCTAGCTGCTTTTATTGGAAATCGTAATCAACGCTTTTTGCCCTCGGTTTCTGGGGGCACGCCCCCAGACTCCCTTGGTCGGCTTCGCCGAAAATTGGGCATGACCTGTGAAATACCTAACACCTTTCCTTCTCTTCTTCTTAAGAAGGACTATTCTTAATGTAGTCGTTTTGAAGGACTTGGCTTCGGTCGTGGAAAGTGACGCATTACACATAGTGGTTGTTTTATGGCTGTGCTTGTTGCAATTAATATTGAAAGCCCAACATCCCATGAAACCTTCTTTTACAGGGCTATTAACATAGACTCCAGAAATAGTATTATAGACAGGAGGAAACTATGTAGCACTGTGTCTCAGGGCAATCTTTCAAAACTAAACGGAGCCGGCCCAGGAGGTCTGCGGCAGATGAACAGAAATTGGGCCTCTCCAACTAGTTTCGCCTTTCCCAGAAGGAAGCAAAAAGCGTCTGTTTCACTTCGCAGAAGATATATCAACGTAGTCCTCGGCAAAACCGAGGCTGAGAGTGGACCTGCTATGTATTGCTCTTTTCCAGAAAAGAAGCAAAATCGTTAGCCCTACTTCGTAGAAGGATACAGAGCAGCCGATCCGGGGAGTCCAGAGCCACCAGAATACTAGGGGTGATGTGTTTTACTCTCCATTTCCAGAAAAGAAGCAAAAGCATTGGTTCTACTTACAAGAATATTTGCCACACAAAACTCTACGAAGCCTATGCAATGATCGGGGAGCCCGCCCGGAAAGCTGTCGTTATGTCGTATTCTTCCTTTACCGAAAAGAAGCAAAAAGCGTCATTTCTACTTCGAAGAAGAATAATTGATTAGTCGAGTAATGCTAGATCTAGAAGACTCTGTTTTCCTTGGGGGCAAGCCCCCAAAACCCCCTTGGCTCCGCTTTGCGGAACGTTACGGGCTCAAAAGCTGCAATGAACATTGGCGATTATGAGAACTCACCACTCCTACCCGAGGGCAGTCAATACCGATCTTTGGTTGTAGTTGTGCTTCGTCGAAGAATATCGGCACCCAAAACTCGGCGAAGCCGACCCAGGGGGTCTGGGGGCGTGCCCCCAGAAAACCAGTCGCCCTGTGCTGTAGCCATCTGTGGTATTCTTCTTTTCCAGAAAAGAAGCAAAAGCGTTAGTTCCGCTCCGCGGAATGTATGGTAGCCCAGTTTCGGCGGAGCCGACCCCGGGGGTCCGGGGGCGTGCCCCCAGAAAACTAATCATGGAGTGATACTCTTCTTTTCCAGAAAAGAAGCGAAAGCGTTAATTCCGCTCCGCGGAATGTATGGTAGCCCAGTTTCGGCGAAGCCGACCCGGGGGGTCTGGGGGCGTGCCCCCAGAAACCAAATTAGAGTTTAGATCTGGGGAATCTGAGACAACCGGCCGATACCGGCTGCAGGGACGTACGGCCATAACTTGCTTAGTTAGGACCACACTCACCCGTCGAGCAGAGCGGATAAACGACAGCAGCTGGAGGGTATACACAACTAGACCATCTGGAAGGGCTCTACGAGCTGGTTTAATACGGGCGACTGGTGGGGGGGCGGACGGAGTCCCCGAAACCGGCGTCGGATATCGGTCGGTCGAGGGGGGCTTGTGGTGATGACGCAATTTTGGGTGCATATTTCAAAGACCCTTCAGCCGTGCATCCGTATGATATAAAAGGAGGGAAGGGCCCCGGGGTTTTGCCTTCTATTGAAAGCAATGCCGTCCCATTTTGACACACTGCAACTGCATGCCGGCCAGGAGCCGGACGCTGCTGTCGGAGCCCGAGCGGTGCCCATCTATGCTACCTCCTCGTATGTGTTCCCCAGCTCTGATGCTGCTGCAAACAGATTTGCACTCCAGGACCCGGGCTTCATCTACTCGCGACTGGGCAACCCGACGAACGACGTTGTGGAGAAGCGAATCGCTGCCCTAGAGAACGGTGCGGCCGCATTGCTCGTGGGCTCTGGCCAGGCGGCACAATTCGTGGCACTCAACGGACTCGCCCATGCGGGCCACAACATCATCTCCACCTCGTTCCTCTACGGTGGCACCTACAACCAGTTCAAGGTCTCATTCAAACGAGTCGGAATCGACGTCAAGTTCGTCGACGGCGACGCTGCCGAGGACTTTGAAAAGCTCATTGACGAAAACACCCGAGCCATCTACATCGAGTCGCTCGGAAACCCCAAAAACAACATCCCCGACTTTAAGGCCATCGCCGAGGTGGCCCACAAGAACGGGATCCCCCTCGTCGTGGACAACACGTTCGGCGCATGCGGCTACCTCGTGCGGCCCATAGACTTTGGAGCAGACATTGTCGTCGAGTCGGCCACCAAGTGGATCGGTGGCCATGGAACCACCATTGGCGGCGTGATTGTCGACAGCGGCAAGTTCCCCTGGAAGGAGCATGGAAAGAAGTTCCCCCACTTGGTCGAACCGGCCGAGGCGTACCATGGCCTCAACTTCTCCGAAACGTTCGGAAACCTCGCCTATGCAGTGCACATCCGAGCCGAGATTCTCAGAGACTTCGGCCCCGCCATGAACCCCTTTGGAGCCTTCCTCCTGCTCCAGGGCCTCGAAACATTGTCTCTTCGTGTGGACAGACACTGTGAAAACGCCCTCAAGATCGCCCAGTATCTCGAAAAGCACCCACAGGTGTCGTGGGTGTCGTACCCAGGTCTTGAGTCGCACGTCTCGCACAAGAGGGCACAGACCTACCTCAAGAACGGCTACGGAGCCGTCCTTTCGTTCGGAGTCAAGCCCCAGGACGGCAAGGACAGAAGCGCCGACGTGGTGGACAACCTCGAGCTGGCCTCCAACCTCGCCAACGTCGGCGATATGAAGACCCTCGTCATCGCCCCATACTACACCACACACGCCCAGCTGAGCGACGAGGAAAACAAGACTAGCGGAGTCACGCCCGACCTCATCAGACTCGCCGTTGGCTGCGAGTTCATCGACGATATCATCAACGACTTTGAACAGTCCTTCAAAAAAGTGTACGCTTAGATTTCCCCCACTTAGAACGTAAAAGTCTAATGATTCTAACTTAACCCACTACACGAGCCAACGCTGGAAAATCACAGAACGGCTGGTTTTCTGGGGGCACGCCCCCAGACCCCCAGGGTCGGCTTCGCCGAGAACTGGGCTAGCAGATATTCCGCGAAGCGGAGCCAACGCTCTTGCTTCTTTTGTAAAAAAGAAGACTACAGGTGACTTGTTTACAGCACAGAACGGCTGGTTTTCTGGGGGCACGCCCCCAGACCCCCTGGGTCGGCTTCGCCGAGAACTGGGCTAGCAGATATTCCGCGGAGTGGAACTAACGCTTTTGCTTCTTTTCTGGAAAAGAAGAGGACCACAGAACGACTAGTTTTGCTCCTAGAAAACCATAGAAAGGTCAGATCTGGGGGCGCTCCTCCAGACCCTCAGGTTCGGCTTCGTCGAGAACTGGGCTAGCACACATTCCGCGGAGCGGTATTCACGTTTTGGCTTCTTTTCTGGAAAAGAAGAAAACTGCCGAACGGCTAGCTTCTTGAGGCATCTATAGGTGCCTTGATACTTTTTTAGAGCAATAAATTAAAGAGAACATGTCCATGCACGGTGTACGGGTTGCGTATCAAAGGTCCGGAGTGGAGAATACTCAGCGAATGCATCTTGGTGAGGCCATTGAGACGCCGTTTTGAGCCACGAAATGGGCTCACCTGTTCACAAAACTACTAGATCCCTCGACAACAGTCCGTTGGGCCATAAGACCCATAAAGCTGGTCCAGAGAGACTTAAAGGGCTGGTGGTATGGTTACATGGCAGTGTCGCCTCCCTGAGGTCGATTCCTCAGGGGTCTACTGCATCTGCGCCAGCCGCACGATCCCTGAAAACAATGATATAATTTCGAACAGCATCGGTAATTGGCTTGTCGAACAACATACAGAAAGATAGAGAGATTGAACAGAGTAAAAAGAAAGAGAAGGGGAAGGTGAGCGGGTGTAGAAGCAGGCTGACCGGTGGCACTGTATCTTTCGTATTGCTTGTTAAGTTCTCAAACACATGCAAATGAAACCCCCTTCAGCCCCAAGCTATAAATCTCATAATCGTGTATTGGAATTGGAAATATACATATAAATTCAGCTTATTGATTAGGTGCTCGCTGCAGTTGATACGTTTGTATATAGCATAGTAAGGCATCTAGGGTTTCTTGCGCGTTCATTAGCCGCCCGCACCTGCTTGGAAGTGTATGGCAGTGTCATTACCAAGTATACGGCGATACTATATGGGGATAAGCCGACAATCAGCAACAGTGGCAATGTGTTTGGCAGTTTTTTGGCGTTGCGTGGAACCATCTAAACTGTAGCCACAAACACCGCCACTTCGAACCACAGTTGAGAAAGCTTCGTTTTCAGATGATTTTGCTCTTGTTCCCCTTTATCCTTCTTCCGGTGGTATAACCTGTCTTGTGTGCATTTCTAGCAGTCAAACAGCCCAGTCTTCCCAAAAATTGAAACAAAAAGCGGCGACTTGCTTCGCAGAAGCTCATGACAAACTTCGGAAACTCTGACAATGGAGATCAAAAACCGGGTCCCTAATCGAAGTCTTCTTCTCTTTCCAGAAAAAAGAGCAAGAAGCGTTTGTTCTGTAGATCCAGAAGGTTTTGGCCCAAACTTCGGCGAAGCCGACCCCGGGGGTCTGGGGGCGTGCCCCCAGAAACACTGTTAGATAGTGCTCCCTGTAGACGGTTTACTGTACGATATTAGATGATAGGAGAAGGTTAGTAATATTAAGATTATTATTTCTTTTTTCTGTGAGAAGGACGAGCGTTCTTTTCGCGACGTTTTTCTTTGAGTTTTCTCTGCTTCCGAACAGCTTCTGTGTCCTGGACGCCTGTAGATTGGGCGACTGTGGGACGCATGCCCTTGACGTGAAGGCCCTTGTCGAGCGCCTCCTTAACACGTTTCTTACGGGATTCATAATCGTCACGGGCCTTGTCAGCGGGCTTGGGAGCCTTAACGTCGTTGTATTTGTATCGTTTGCCTTGCGGAAGGTTGTTTTTGGCAGAGGAGGTTTCGATTGTACCGACTCGGGGCACACTGGCCTTGTGAGAGGCTTTCCAGGCGTCGAAACGACCGCTGCGGAAGGATGCGGGGATTTTTTGTCCGTTCTCACCGCGAATGTACTTGACGTCCTTGCCCTTGGAGTCCGTGCTGGAGGCGTTGATGTACTTGCCCTTCTTCTTATCCCAGCGCATACCCTGTTTTTGGGCAAACTCCTTGCCTTCGCCGGTGATGTCAAAGGCAGCACTGCGTGCATCTCCAGCAAAGGATCCACTGCCGTTGTTGAGACTGTAGCCACGCTCAGCTGCTGCATCCGACGAGGCAAAATGCGACATGAAAAAGTTGTCGTCTTTGTACGTCTTTCTCTTCTTTTTGGACGGTTGGTCATCGCTAGCTTCTTTGAATGCTGCCTTGATTGTGGATTCGCTGGCCTCGGTCAAGTCTGCTGCTCCGTTGCCAACTTCGGTTTGTTCTTCTTCAGTGTTGTCCTTGTTGGCCGCCTCCTCGTGCTTTCGGGCACGCTTCTCCTCTGCCCGTCGTTGAATCGGAGCGAGTTGTCGACGTCGTTTGGCCATCATCTCTGCAGCAGACTCAAAGGTTTGTTTGCGATACTCGAAGATGGTTTCTTTGGTCTTGCGATTGGACAGAGCGTCAAGAAGCTGCTGTTGTTCGTTTTCCACCGAGGGACCGAATAACAGATTGCGGCGATCCCATCCATCCTCAATCACATCCTTGCTTCGTTTCATACTTTCCTGAGATGCCGATGGACGAGTGTTGATGTATTGTTTTTCACCGCGAAGGGCAACGTCTCGTAGATTCGAAACGTCGTAGTTGTTCTTGATGAGCGATTCAACCTCCTCCATGGAATCCTCAACCCCCGCACGAGGCAGTCCACCAACAACCATCCGTTCGGTAAAGTTCACATCCTTTGGATCTGTCGTGTTGTTTTGAGGCGTCAGTTGCAGCTTTCTGCCCAAAAACAGTTCCAAATCCAGCAGATACGGAACCTCCATCTTCTTGATTAAGGAATACGCCCAGCCACGACGTCCAGCACGTGCTGTACGACCAACACGATGCACAAAAACTTTGGGGCTCGGAGGCAAGGTGTAATTGACGACGTTAGCCAATACAGGGATATCAATACCACGGGCGGCAACGTCTGTGACGACCAACACACTCGTCTTGCCCGCTCGGAACCGGAACAATTGCTCCTTTCTGGCAGTCTGGTCAAGCGTACCGTAAATGAACGAAACGGCATATCCAAACGTCATCAACAGGCTGGAAATGTATTCCACATGATACTTTGTGGGCACAAACACAATTGTTGATTCTGGACACGGCAGTTCATTGGCCTTGGGAAGACGTTCTTTCTTGAACTTTTTCTTCTTCTTGTTCCTCTTCTTTGACTTGTTGTTGTTGTCTTCATCAGAACTGGCCTCCTCTAGATACCGTTGTTCCTGCTCCTGCAGATACTTGCGCTGTTCCTCGCTGGCCAGGGGCATTTTAATCACATCCTTCAAAACGTAGCACAAGGCAGCATCGCGTTCATCGTCCTTGATGGAAAAGAAGGCCATTTCCAGGTCCTCAGACACCTTTGTCTCTGCGTCCAACCTGACCAAAACTGGATCATTCAACCCAGCTTTGGCAAACTCCACCAACGAGTTGGGCAGGGTCGCCGAAAACAACAGGGTCTGTCTAGCTGTGGACAAAGATGCCAAAATCTCGTTCAATTGCTCAGAAAACCCAAGCTCAAACAGTCTATCGGCCTCATCAAACACCACATACTCTATCGTGCTAATGTCCAACTGCATCTCCACCTTCAAATGCATAAATCTACCCGGTGTGGCAATGATAATGTCCGGATTACCCATCATGTAACCAAACTGATCCTCCAAACTATCACCACCCACCAACAACACCGACCTCAAATCCGAACCTCGTGAAAATTCCTTCACCACCTTCAACGTCTGCAATGCCAACTCTCTATTAGGGGCCAGAATCAATGCCCGAGCACCAACCCTAGCCGAATGCACTTTCAACTTTTCCAACATGGGCAGCACGAATGCAGCTGTTTTACCGCTACCCGTTCTCGCCATACCAACAACATCCTTTCCATCCAGCACCAACGGCATGGTCTTACGCTGGATCGGCGTAGGCATCTTGAACCCCTTGCGACTAATATTCTGCACTAATATCTTCGACAACCCCAATCCAGCAAAAGTCCTATCAGACCCTTTCTTCACCTTAGGCGTACTGAAGTATTCGTCAATCTGCTCATCCTTCTTTTCATCCTCCTCATTATCAGACAATTCCATCGTAGGGAAACTCTTATCATCCTCTTCCTCCTCCTCTTCGCTACTAGACAGAATTTCATCCTGAACTTCGTCGCCAAATCCCTCAAAATCCGATCCACCTTCATCGCTTGAACCCACATCAGGGTTTATCGCAATGGACTTGGTAATATCGTAATCATCTTCGCTATCTGACGTCGGCATTGTTATCTCTTTGAAATTTTCAAGCTCTCCTCTTCGCACTTACAAAAAAAAAAAGTCGGTGTCCCGACCTCCGATCAACCGATCTAAATTAACTTGTATTAATTATCTTGGGGGCACGCCCCCAAACCCCCTGGGTCGGCTTCGCCGAAATTTGGGTTGCCAGTCGTATTCTGCGAAGCTGAGCTATGCTATCTGCTTCTATTTCTCAACAAAGAAGGATACTAGCTTGTATTAATTATTTTGAGGGCACGCCCCCAAACCCCCTGGGTCGACTTCGCCGAAATTTGGGCTGACCAGCGTATTCTGCAAAGCTGAGCTACGCTCTTTGCTTCACTTTCTCGAAAAAGAAGGATACTATTTATAACAGTTATCCGTTTTGTGAGCATTCGCCGGAACATTCTTTGTCGGTCCTCCGAGGACTGGGTATCTTAACGCATTCAGCGAAGCACAACTAGGCTAAAATACAAATGGGTTATCTTTTTGGAGACACACATACAATCGTCTTTGATCAGGTGTTGGCGGAGGTTGGGGTCAGGGGACCTTCTGGTGATTTATGTGGAAGAGTGATGCCTAAGGATAGGAAGCCACAGATGGTTAGTTTTTTTCCAGCC
Organism: Blastobotrys ciferrii; assembly: GCA_030573635.1. Classification (NCBI taxonomy): domain Eukaryota; kingdom Fungi; phylum Ascomycota; class Dipodascomycetes; order Dipodascales; family Trichomonascaceae; genus Blastobotrys; species Blastobotrys ciferrii. The sequence goes on along the minus strand of JAJMDO010000061.1, from coordinate 64,738 downwards.
AAAGGGAACAGATGTAGTTACGTTTAGACCAAAAACTGAATCAAGGGGTGGCATTTTAGGTGACTCATCACGCAGCATTGTTTTGAATGGACAGGTTTGAGTGTAGCGGAGCAAATAGTCTATTCGTACTCTGATTCCCTGTAGGACACGGAAGCATTTCTCCCCAGGGTGCTATATATAGCTATTCCTCTTGGGGGCGCAGAGGTATAGGGGCGCGCCCCCCATCGCCTAACCCAGAACTAGCTATAGCTAGCTGGTTATCTGGGGTGCCGGACCCCATGCTATGGGTACAGGGGCGCACCCCCTATCACCTAATCAGATCAATATATAGCTAGTTTCTGCAGGCGCCCCCAGACCCTCAGAGAGTGGGTGCAGGAGCACATCCCTGTTACATAACCCATCACTAGCATACTCCCGAGACCCACAGGCAGTGGGTACAAGGGCGCACCCCCTATCACCTAACCCTGAACTATATATAGCTATTTTAGTGGGGGCGCCCCCCAGACCCTCTGGCTGTGGGTACAGGGGCGCACCCCTCTTACCTAACCCAGAACTACGCCAGACCCCATGGCTATGGGTACAGGGGCGCACCCCCCCATTACATAACCCAGAACTATATATATAGCTACTCCTCTTGGGGACGCCCCGGGACGGACGAAAATTATTGTGTTGCGCCTTGGATTCGAACCTTCAACCTCCCAGGTGCCAAAAATTGGCCTATTGTGCCTCCTGGAGCGTGCATGCATGTAATTGATAAAAAAATGTGCCAGAAGCCTTAGTCCAGTGGTGGAGTAGCAGGGTGGGACCAAGAAGTCATCAGGGGTCATCCATCCTGAATGCCGCCCTCGTATAGCATGGAGCCCACCCAGCCACTAACACTAGGCCAAAACTCCCAGCTATTACTACTATAGAAGAAAAAAAAAACTTAAATTGTCAAAATTGCAATTTTTCTCGCCCCACAGGCCCGACAGCGACGAATGAAAGGTGTCACTGTATTCTAGACATTCCATAGAACATGTTTGGATGGTTCGCGTAGCATTCGTCTTCCTTATAACCCCAGGATTTCCTGTTTCGTTGATGCAACTGCTGGTTCCGGTTGCAATCGCCAAAGTAACCGTTGGTGGGAATCCATAGGAAAACAAGGTGTGCTAACTGAAAACAATTAATTGAAGAGAATTTGGTCCAACGACACAGCGGAATCAGGCGTAAATCATTCGAAAGCCGTTCGGTTGCGCAGAATTGACCGGAATTCTAACTCGAAAAATCTTTAATGTTATATTCAATTCGGGAAAGTTTACCATGGTTGACACTTCATGTAACGCCAAATACATGCAAAACTTACATATAATAGCGGATGATTCTAGCCAGGTTAAGGTCAGCCTAGTCAATGAGGTCAGTCTGGTCAGGTCAATATGCATGTATGCACGCGCGCTTTGCGCGTAGAGACCATGTTATATATAGCTCAAGCGGAACCATTCATGGCCATTCGGTCGCTATTGGTGTAGATGGGCCTGCTTTAGGGCTTTGAGTGGCATAATACAGGGCACTACATCACTGAGTAAAGTTTTTAAGGCTTGAATCAAGGAGAACAGGGTTGTTTTCTGGGGCCAAATCTTTGACTAATGATCGCAACTGCGGAATGTCACGGATTCCCGCACAGTATATATCGGCAATGAACTTCTTCAATACTTTCTGTCTGTGTACGCCAACTGAAGTTCGTTTCAGCTCTGGAACAAAGTTGATTCCCAACCAGCTCTTCATGGTGAACAAATCAGTTTGCGTTGTTCAATATGTAACCGTCGCTAAAATGACATCACAGGCTGTCCTACCGTCGTTGAAATGAAGCCCTATGGTGCTAAAGCGGCATTTCCTTCTCATTTTCAACTCTGGAACATCGGGAGCGTTCACTCTCGTTTCCATCCGCCGTAAAAATTCCATCCAGTTTTTCGAGCTTGTTAGGGGCAATGTGGCTTTATCAACCTCTTGGCAACCTTTCAAAGGGGCACGTAGAAAATACGTCAGTCCAACCCTGACTTTGAGGGCCAGCCGGGGAATTCCCTCGTCGAGCATGGCATCATCATTGGCAGTAAGTTCGGTCGTGTTGTACAATCAATTATCTCTGATACGATGGCAAACGGGCACTCTCGTAACAATCCCAGGGAAATGGGCATGCCCTATAAATCATCGTTAGCTCGATTATTTTCTGGCGACCATTTCCCTAAGCCCTCCTGTCCTCGTTTCGCGAGAATGTCTACCATCCATCTTTTATAACCCGACGATGCCCAATCTTCGCAGATGGGGGCCCCTGCAGATCTCATATGCAGGGAAGAGAACAGATTGTCTTAATTGTTGAAAATCAAGATGTCTGATTTTATTTCGAACAATTGGCAATCTAGGAGATGTGGAGTTGGCCACGAGAGCACTCTGAGAGGACATGGTATTTGTACAAGGGGTTATTCGATGCTCAACAAGGACTGGCTATGTATGGCATACCGCGCAGCCCTTCAGGGTTACTTTACGTTAAAGGTCCTGGAGGCTACCAACTTCCTACACTGATCTAACTTTGAGGTGACTAGAGGTACAATTCGACAAATGAGACTGCCATCTAGTTCAGTGCCTCTAGATTCACGACCCATTCTCTGAGCGTGTGCCGAAGTGCGCCAATAAATTTCCTGTTCGTCGTCCGAATGGCTATAATCCAATTTCACCTCGGCCGTACGGTAAAATTGGAAACACGCATTACATGATGGCGTGGTCACATGAACATGTCAAGCTGGATAAAACTAAGCCTTATCGCCAGAGGAATTGAGATGGACATCACCAAACGGAAGGCCTTTTTGAGATAATAGTCACGGCGGCTGGGAGAAATCCAAAGACGGAACCTACATATACTATCACCCTAGAATACCACTTCCCAAAGAATTCGCCCAAAAACCTCGCCATGGTTTTCAGAGGCATCAACCGCACTAGTTCCCCCATACTCTCAGGGATCGCTTCGCTCGGGACTATGTTCCATTCTGTCTATACATTGGAACCATGGAGTCCTATACATCCAGTAGTGGTTCTCTGGGCGCATGCCCCCAGACCCCCAGGGCTCGCTTCGCTCGAACCTATGGGCCGTGTTCTACTCTTTCTCATCCTTAGAACCTCGCAGAGCCAGAGGGCTGACCCCCTGCAAACCTAACCTAGTTGTTGTTTTCTGGGGGCACGCCCCCAGACCCCCTGGGTCGGCTTCGCCGAGAGTTGGGTAGTGGTCTTTTCTTTCTATTCGTTGAAGCCTCGCAGAGCCAGGGGGGTGCAGGGGGCTGGCCCCCTGCAAAACCTAACCCAGGAGTTGTTTTCTGGGGGCACGCCCCCAGACCCCCAGGGCTCGCTTCGCTCGAGGCTATGGGTAAAGGTCTACTTGTTGAAGCCTCGCAGAGCCACGGGGGTGCAGGGGGCTGGCCCCCTGCAAACGACTATGTGAAGTTAACGTGTGCGATCTACGTTTAAACGACAATTCAGGGGTCTGGGGCTGCGGTTGCCAAGCCTGGGATCTGCGACAATGACTCAGATTCGTGCGATGAGGCTGGTGGGAAAGGAAGAAGAATAAATAGGATTTGGTTACAGGCGTTCGAATGCCTGGTTGCGTTGCTGGGTTTCTCTGGCCTCGCGCTCCCTGCGGGCCTGGGCCTTTGCTGCGATTTCTGCGTTCGGACGAAGATGGCTGCGTTTGAAGTAGTGGCTGCAGGCGGGGATGGGGCATTTGATGGTGTTAGAGTCGGATCCGTTGAACACCTCGTCGATGGCGCGACGGGAGAAGGTGTGGTTGCACACGGCACTCGTCACGGGGTCCTCGTAGTACTCCTTTGTGAGCGGACATGTGTACGACACGACGGCCTCCTCGACCATGAGCTCCTCGTCGTCCTGGTTGAAGTCCGCGTAGAACCGGCGGATGTCTGGCAGGTCCTGGTCCACGTCGTGCGACACGTAGTGGATTTTGGACCTGAAGTCAATGTACGCCCGTTCGAGGTCCTCGTATTGGCCGAACCGTTGCGACTCGGGCAGTCTCTCGAGCTCCGCAGCCTGCTGTTGATAGTAACGTGCGACCAGCGCAGCAGGCCGGTCCATGAGATGCTCGTTGAAGTCCGCCGTGGTGGTGCGTCCATGCCGCATGTCCTGCCCCTGGCCCTGCGCCTGGTGGTGGCCCGTCTGGACCATCCGTTTCACAGCCGCACCAAACACGTGACGACGCGCCCCCACGCCCATCGTCTCCTTGAACTCGCCGTCTACAGACGCGAGAAGCGCGTCGAGCGCGCTTCGCGCCTCCTCGTCTTCGTCGCCCGCGTCGACGCGGGCCCGCTCCAGGCGCTGGGCCACGGCCCTCAGCGTCGCCTGCGTCCGCGACACGCTGTCCGTCACAGACGTCTGCGGCCTGTAGTTCGTGTACTCCGACACCAGCGACGGCTGGTACGCCAGACCCTTGTCCGCTGGAAGACGCAGCTCCACCCCGGGCCCGGCCTCGTCCATAGTCATAGCTTAAAGTACTAACTAACTACTAGCGTTCACGCGTTGGGACTTTTTTTTTTTCGCGTTAATTACCCATCTCGGCATCCCGATCCCAATCGATACTCAAGTCACGTGATACACACCCCCGCCCCCCACCCCCTGCGAATCTTTTACCAATTTCTGGGGGCACGCCCCCAGACCCCCAGGGCTCGCTTCGCTCGAGGCTATGGGTAGCGGTCTGTTCTTTCTATTCGTTGAAGCCTCGCAGAGCCACGGGGGTGCAGGGGGCTGGCCCCCTGCAAAACCTAACCCAGGAGTTGTTTTCTGGGGGCACGCCCCCAGACCCCCTGGGCTCGCTTCGCTCGAGGCTATGGGTAGCGTTCTGTTCTTTCTAATTGTTGAAGCCTCGCAGAGCCACGGGAGTGCAGGGGCTCGCTTCGCTTGAGGTTATGGGTAAGGGTCTATTCGTTCAAGCCTCGCAGAGCCACGGGGGTGCAGGGGGCTGGCCCCCTGCAAACATTACCCTGTTGTTGTTTTCTGGGGGCATGCCCCCAGACCCCCAGGGCTCGCTTCGCTCGAGGCTATAGGTAGCGTTCTGTTCCTTCTATTCGTTGAAGCCTCGGAGAGCCACGGGGGTGCAGGGGGCTGGCCCCCTGCAATCATATGGACCGGGTTTTGTTTCTTGGAAATGTAGTTTAATACCAATGATGCATCGTGGCAAAATACTTGGTGAACTTTGGAGGAAGGGTGACAAGTCATGGATATGCTGTGTGGTTAAGATAATTTCCATTCGATGAATTCATGTAGCTACGTATCTTAGTCAAATAAAGCTTGGGAATCGTGGTCAATGGATCCCTCACAGGAGGACCTCAAACTCTAGTGGTCTCTAAAAGATAACGGCGAAACGAGCAGGTGTAACTTTCGCTGTCGCCTTCCATTGCCACGGCCTTAATAGACTTCAAGTGCGAGTGATGCTGTGCAACCTTTTTGGAATAGTCTAAAGCAAATTCATGATAAGACCCGGTAATGTCAACATTATGGTCGTCTAACAGATGAATCACTTCTTTTCTCTAACCCTTTTGAGTGTTGGGGAGGCACGAGGACGCGAACGGGAACGGGTATGAATCTAAAATTTCAAGTGCTTTATATTCCAACCATTGGAAGTACCATCAAGGATGGATCACAATTCCCTGTTTCCGAGGCCCACTTCACAACGTAGTATCGAGGTAAAGAATGAGTACCAAGGATTGGAGCAACCAGAGGTTGATAGGAGACAAAGTAGCTGGAGTGATGATGTTATTGATAAATCCAAATCTTTGACCAAAGATCCAAAGTGTATGGCATCAATAGCTTCTACTGATAAAACATCGTACACAAGCTTCTTCACACCTGTTTTGTCTGTGTGTGCATCAAGCCGAGTTATTTTCAGTTCGATAAAAAAATTTGCCTCCAACACGATCCGGCACGGTGAACGAATCAATCAGCATTGCAAAATGCGTAATTGTCGCCAAAACTTCACCAAATGTGTTTGGCCTCCTGCATATGTCGAAATATATGCTACTAAGGTGGAAGTTGTTTGAAAGTTTCAATTCCAGGGCATCAGCAACGTTAGCCAGCAGGTTCACAATTTTGAACATTTTGCCTAGTTGCTTGAGTTTGCAACCCGCGTAGAGAAGCATATATGAGCATTCAACTTGAGGGAAGAAGAACTAACGTATCGATTATTTTGTTGTGTTCGCTGTAGTCTCGGACTGCGTAGTCTACAGCAAACAATGTGAGAGCCAAACCAGATTGCCGACACCTCAAGCCCTCAACCGTGTCCAGCAGCTCAATAAGCTTATGTCCGCTCCCTTTGGTGAAGCCGTGTTATTTACTTCCGTAAGTAACGCTAGCGCTCCGCATCTGCTGGTACCAAACGTCCGAATATAGGAAATGAGCCATATCCCTTAGAAAAACAACATGTACACCGTCTGTAGAAATGCATATACACAAAGGAGCATTGTACGGGCGAAATAGAGATATATCAAGCACAAAGTGAGGCGCAATTAACCTTTCAAACCGAACACAAATCTGACACAGCCCTAATGCGGCGGCAACATTATTTTCTTCACATGTACATATCATTATCAGTAACTCGTTCAGCAAGTCCAAAGCCTCTGTCATAACACTGTGTTTATGAAGTTTCTATGAGCAATAGAAAACTACTGGGTTAGGTTAGGCCCCTTTGGACCCCGTTTCTCTGCGAGGCTTCACCGAATAGAAAGCTTTTACACTACCTATAACCTTGAGCGAAGCGATCCTGGGAATATAGGGGGCATCCCCCAGAGAAACTACTACTGGGTTAGTTTTGCAGGGGCCAGCCCCCTGCACCCCCGTGGCTCTGCGAGGCGTCAACGAATAGAAAAACAAACTCACTACTCATATATATATATATAGCCTCGAGCGAAGCGAGCCCAGGGGGTCTGGGGGCGTGCCCCCAGAAAAAGGACCCATGGGGGTTTGGCTTTATCCATTCACTAAGTGAAGCCTTAAATCCGCGAAGCGGACCCAGGGGGTTTGGGGGCGTGCCCCCAAAAAAACACTCACAGCAGTTTCTAAGATGGAAATAGCTATTGAATATATACAGGTGCTTCATAGAGTATCAAATTTAACAATTAGACCTATCCTTTAGGAGCCAAAATCAGCGAAGCAGTCCTAGCTAGAGATGCCCGGAGGTTGTCCCCAAAAAACCCAAAAGGCAGGGTTCGTTTAGTGAAACGCTCAATCAGTATATGCAATTGCTTCATGCGATGAAGGGTAATAACTTCTAGCCAAGCCCTCAATTCGAAGCCACCAGAAGGGTTAGGTGTACCCTACCTAGGTAACGGGCTCTGGTCTGCTATCAAACACGATTTTGTGGGTAATAATTTCCAGCACAGGGATTTCCAATTCGGCAGATTCGTCGTGGCCGGGCTGATATCGTTGCGACTGGCTGGCCCATGTAGTTCGCTGGGGCTCTTCTTCGCCCTTTTCAAGCTCAATGAGTGCCATTGGCGGATTCATTTTGGATATCTTGCCTCGCAGCCTCTGGTGTTTTCCAATCACTAGAGTCACCTCGTTGTTCTCGTCAGTTGTGGAAAAGTCGAAATAGCCCAATTGCCGCTCGACCGCTCCTACAGGCACAGGATTTTCCTCTATAGCACCGTTCTCTCCTTCGTCGTCGTCATCCTTCAGCGTCAGCTCGAGGTCCCCGGAGATCAGGGGCCGCTTGCCCACCTGAACCGTCCCCTGTATCTCCACCAAAAACACACCAGAAGGCGTGTTGATGGTCCCCGGAATAGCTCCGTTCTCTACCCAGAACGAGTCCGTCGCAGACTGGTCCAGCTTCAGCTTCGCAGTCGGCATCCTCCTTCTATATATAAGCCTATAAGCCCTTACTGTTTGTCGTCGACGCGTTGATTGATCAATTATTATAAAACGCGCGCATCGGCTTCGCGCGTTTCAACAGCCGCACATAACCTTAGCAAAAATAAGTTAAATTAATTATCCCGGCCCCGGGACCCCTGGTGAACCGATATCCTGCGGACCAAAAACTTAATGTCTTTGCTTCTAAGAACAAATACCATGGGTTGTGTTTTATTCTGGGGGCACGCCCCCAGACCCCCCGGGTCGGCTTCGCCGAGTTCTGGGATCAACAAATCTTCTGCCAAGCAGAACTAACGCTTTTGCTTCTTTTCTGGAAAAGAAGGAAACCGACCTAGCTAGCTATATATATATAGTTCAGGGTTAGATCTTTGGGGGTGTGCCCCTGTACCCATAGCCAGGGGGCCTGGGGCGCCCCCCAGAAACTAGCTATTTATAGTTCTGGGTTAGGTGATAGGGGGTGCGCCCCTGTACCCATAGCTAGGGGGTCAGGGGGGCTCCCAGGGAAAGGCTATATACAGATCTGGGCTAGGTGATAGGGGGTGCTCCCCTGCACCATTTGAATGCGCGACGCGCGATGCGTCCCTGTCCCTGCGCGCAGTACGCGTGTGCATGCATGCACAATAGCACCCCAGTTTATCTGACTACTTAGACATTATTCTGTAGAAACATGGCTTGTAATTGATTTGACATGAGGTAGTAACCGTTATAAGTATTACAGGACCAAATATAGAGGAAAGTGTTGCTATGGGGCATAGTCCTCGCCAATTGGACAGTAAATAATCAGTTCTCGGAAGATTCAGCGCAGTAATGGGCTAGGTTTTCACACCAAAACCTCTTAAAAGCGTTAATCTATGGTTTTCAACTTTATTTGGCTGCCAGTGAGCAGCCAGGGCTACAAGAATGGTTGTAATTTGAGCGAGCACTGGCACCCATTAAACACGCATTTCTGCCCTCACAAGGCAGCTAATGGCCACGGCTACCGACCAAACATGTTCTCCCAGAGGCATAGAATATAGCGGCATCCCCCATTCATCCCTGTAGGCCCTGTGGGGCGAGAAAAAATTGCAATTTTGGCAATTTAAGTTTTTTTTTTCTTCTATAGTAGTAATAGCTGGGAGTTTTGGCCTAGTGGCAGCGGCTTGGTGGGTTCCATGCTATACGAGGGCGGCATCCAGGATGGATGACCCCTGATGACTTCTTGGTCCCACCCTGCTACTACACCACTGGACTAGGGCTTCTGGCACATTTTTTTATCAATTGCATGCATGCACGCTCCAGGGGGCGCAATAGGCCAATATTTTTTGGCACTTGGGAGGTTGAAGGTTCGAATCCAGGATAAAACATTAATATATTCTGGTTCCGGAGCCAGCACCCTGCACCCCTGTGACTCTGTGAAACTCCAACGAATAGAAAAAACAGTACACTACCTCGAGCGAAGCGAGTCCAGGGGGTCTGGGGGCGTGCCCACAGAAAACCACCACTGGGTTAGGTTTGCAGGGGGCCAGCCCCCTGCACCCCCGTGGCTCTGCGAGGCTCCAACGAATAGAAAGAACAGTACTCTCCCCATAACCTCGAGCGAAGCGAGCCCAGGGGGTCTGGGGGCGTGCCCCCAGAAAACCACTACTGGGTTAGGTTTGCAGGGGCCAGCCCCCTGCACCCCCGTGGCTCTGCGAGGCTCCAACGAATTGAAAAAACAGTACCCTACCCATAACCTCGAGCGAAGCGAGCCCAGGGGGTCTGGGGCGTGCCCCCAGAAATACAACCTTACCACCAGTTTCTTCTTTTCCAGAAAAGAAGCAAAAGCGTTAGTTCTGCTTCGCAGAAGGCTTTTTTTTGACATTTAATCAGTAACTCTTGTTGACCCAACGCTCGGCGAAGCCGACCCAGGGGGTCTGGGGGCGTGCCCCCAGAAAACACCCTGGAGCTTTAATTTAGTTTCTGGGTTATGACTAATTGATATATTTTACATTTTGTACATGTATTTACATTTAAGGTTAGTCACGTGACATGCATTGCGCTGATCGTCGGAGTGCGATAACGCGGGGTAGAATGGATATATAAGGGACTGGTTCTGCGCGGCTATTTTTCGGGGCCAGAATCGGTTTTAATTCATTGCAAAACATGTCGTGTTTAGCATCATCATCATCTGACCATCCTCTGCCACTGGTAGATCATGCACAAGGGGTGTATATCTACGATGAGTCCGGAAGGGACTATCTGGACGGGAGCAGCGGTGCCATGGCGGTGTCTATAGGCCATGGTGTCCCAGAGGTGCTCGAGGCGATGCAGAAGCAGATGCAGAAGGTGTGTTTTGCCTATAGAACGCAGTTTCGCAACGCACCTGCCGAGCAATTGGCCCGGGAGCTGACGGAGCTCGCTCCGGGCGACCTGAACAAGGTCTTTTTCGTCAGCGGGGGGTCTGAGGCCACGGAGCTGGCCATCCGAACCTCCATCCAGTACTGGAAGTCCAAGAAGAGGCCGGAAAAGACCAAGGTCCTGGGCAGACAGCTGAGTTATCACGGAATGACTATGGGATCGTTATCCATGTCGGGCCATTCGGCCCGACGGGCCGACTATTCAACACTGCTTCATCCCTTCTCCGTCGCATCTCCACCATATCCCTATCGCTTCGACGTGCCAGACGACGGTCAGGGGGGTGCGTCTGTGTGGGAAAGCGTCATCCGCGAGCAGGGCGCAGACACAATCGCCGCTATCATCGTCGAACCCGTCGTCGGGGCCGCAGGTGGGGCCCTGACCCCGCCCATAGGCTATCTCCGCGCGCTGCGCGCCATCTGCGATAAGCACGAAATCCTCCTCATTGCCGATGAGGTCATCACGGGGCTCGGCCGCACTGGGCAGTGGTTTGCATGCATGCACGACAACATAGTACCCGATATGATAGCCACGGGCAAGGGCATGTCGTCTGGATATGCGCCCGTGGGCGGGCTGTTGCTTTGCGATGCAGTAATCGATGCAATTGACTCCAGCCAGCTCAAGCTCTTTGGTCACACCTTCAGCGGGAACCCGCTGGGTGCAGCGGCATGTCTGGCTGTCGTGCGGTATATGAAGCACCATTCGGTGTTGGAGAACGCCGTGTCACGCGCAGCAGAGCTCGAGCAGGGGCTCAGGGCCCTTTCGGCAAAGCATGCATGGATGGCGGATGTGCGTGGCCGGGGCCTCATGTGGGGCTTCGAGTTTGTGCGGGATCCCGCGACGAAGGAGCCGATCGCCGGGTCGAACTACCGGTTCGTCGAGCTGTGCGCAGACGCAGGTCTCATTGTGTACGGAGCAGGCTTCCCGCCCCTGACCAACGCGGTGCTCATCTGCCCACCGCTGGTGATCTCCGCAGACGAGGTCAAAGAGCTCCTCAGTCGCCTCGAAACAGCCCTGCATGCATTTGCGAAGGAATATAACCTCCCGTTGTAGCTTAATAGGCTTTCCGTTGTGCTGTTTTTTGGGGGCACGCCCCCAATCCCCCGTGGTTCCGCTTCGCGGAAGGTTGGGGGCTAGAGTTCCTCTGCGAAGAGACGTTTTTTTGGGCCCAGGTCTTCTGCGAAGCAGAATTACGCTTTTTGCTTCTTTTTCTGGAAAAAGAAGAATATCCTGCAGTTAGCTGTTTTGCTTTTGGGGGCACGCCCCCAAACCCCCGTGGTTCCGCTTCGCGCAAGGATAGGGGCTCAAGTTCTTCTGCAAAGAGAAAGTTTGGGGCCAAGATATTCTGCGAAGCAGAACTACGCTTTTTGCTTCTTTTTCTGGAAAAAGAAGAATATCCTGCTGTTAGCTGTTTTGCTTTTGGGGGCACGCCCCCAAACCCCCGTGGTTCCGCTTCGCGCAAGGGTAGGGGCTTGAGTTCTTCTGCGAAGAAAAGGTTTGGGGCCAAGATAGTCTGCGAAGCAGAACTACGCTTTTTGCTTCTTTTTCTGGAAAAAGAAGAATATCCTGCTGTTAGCTGTTTTGCTTTTGGGGGCACGCCCCCAAACCCCCGTGGTTCCGCTTCGCGGAAGGTTAGGGGCTAGAGTTCTTAATGCAATAAATGGGGTGTAAATAATCGTATCATAACTCATGATGGGGAAAGAAGTAACTGGTCGGTTACGGCAGAGCGCACAGTTGGCGTGATAAAAGGCCAGTCGATAGGCCGCGTACAATTGGAGCCTAGACTAAACCCGACAAAACCATTAAGTGCATGCAGTAGGAAAAGATGAAGGGTGTTGACAAACATTGGTACCATTCGATGAAGTGGCTGTAATTTGGGCCACACAGTTTTCCAGTAAACCTAGTTGCTGATGGCCTCGGGCCAATTCGGCTTGATAGGGCCGGCGGCTTCTGCGAGTTGTTTCATTCTACCTTTGAATGATACCAGGCTGGTTTATTCACCGCGCAGGTGTATATCCAGGATGGTGGGGAGTTCCAACGTCGGTTGAATATTGAAGGCATCAGGGATTTTGCTCTTAATGACGGATAATGTCTTGTATTGGTGTTCCAGTTGGACAATCGAGCGCCACGCCTGTAAAGAGACTTGAAGAATCGCTCCGACACCTGTAGACGCAGCGCGCAACTCTTTCATTTTCTCGGACGAAGAGACACGCGCAAAGGCGTGGTCCGGTTGCATCTGGTTTTTATGCTTCTTCCATTGAGAGATAGCCCCTGATTGTAGGTGTGAGATAATATATTCGCGGGCGAAAGTACGACGTGTAAGGAGTAGGTATATCCTTTTTGCCCCAGGTTTCTTTCTATCAGTTGAAGTCTCTCAGAGCCATGGGGATGCAGGGGGCTGACCCACTGCAAATACTAACCCAAGTGTTTTCTGGGGGCACGCCCCCAGACAGGGCTCGCTCCGCTTAAACTGATAGATAAGGGTCGATTCGTCGAAGCCTCGCAGAGCCACGGGGGTGCAGGGGGCTGGCCCCCTGCAAAACCTAACGCAAGTGTTGTTTTCTGGGGGCACGGAGCAGGTATATCCTTTTCGCCCGTGGGACGACGACCTTGTTAACCACATCATGCAACCCAAAACCGCCTACAGTTAAGGGTTCACAAAGTGTTGCAAGATAAACCAATTTAGACAACACAAATGTGTTGATCACGTACACTTGTGCAGCTAAAGGTGCACGATAAAGGACTTGGCTGTCCAGCTTTTGCTCAATCTTGATTTTGATTTCTTTTGACTTTTCTTTCCGTCCAATCCTGTGGAGGCGTTCTAATTGAGAGATGAAACGTCTCGTTGCCATCGTGGAACGTAAAGAACCCTTGGTTAAGAACCGCTTGGCTCCACTCTTGGTTAGCGTGGTGGACAATATACAGCCCGCAGGCCGTAAAGGTCGTAGTGGGTACACTTTCAGTTTCTGAATCCATATCAATAAGTTTCCAGATTTCCGTATGGAAAGCAAATAAGATGGTTGCCCACTGATCCACCGGGATTGAAGAAAAATCCAGGAATAAGCAATGTTCCTTGGTGGGGAGGATGAATAGATTATGTCCAAACATCTCCGAAACTCTATTGTTTTCCTGAGCCATCTGAGCAATCTCTTTCATCCTGCCAAACGCAGGCTGGTCAAAAGAAGAGGGGAGAACACCCGCAGTGGAGACCCCGGTTCATTTGTTACCACAATCGGAGAAGAAGTCGTGGGAGTTTGGTAAACGGTAGGCTCGCTGCCAGCGGCAGTCGCACCCTGTCCTCCTTGATTACTCTCAACCAGAGTATCGGACCGACCTACCACATTTAGACCGGCCAACTCCGTTAAGGTTTCTGCAGTATCCTTAGCTTGCTGCGTCGGCAAACGGGAGGCGTCCGTCAAGGACACGTCAGCAATGGGATTTTTGGTTTCCATTTTGGAGTCTTATGAATTTTTTTGGATTTTTTCAACGCCTGGAGCCTGTTCTGTGTTTTGGGGGTCGCATAAGGCGTAGTGCCTCCTGCATTCTCGATGTCAGGAGACGGGGTACCATGAGAATGTTGCTCACTCATCTCGAAACCGTCGAACGTAAGGTATAAAAAGACGACGGTATAGTTGTGAAGTGTAAAAAAAAGTTGTTGTAAACTGTAAAAAAAAAAGTGGCTGTAGTTGTAAGCTGTAAAAAAAGCAGTTGCAACCTGTAAAAAAAAGTAGTAGTTGTAACCCTAACTTAGATCTATATATAGCTACTTTCCGGGGACGCCCCGGGACCCCCAGGCAGTGGGTGCAGGGGCGCACCCCCCATCACCTAACCCAGAACTAGCGTACCCCCGAGACCCCAGGCGTGTGTACAGGGGCGCATCCCCTATCACCTAACCCAGAACTAGCATACCCCCAAGGCCCTCAGGTAGTGGGTACAGGGGCGCACCCTCTGTTACCTAACCCTGGACCGGCTATATCTAGCTGGCTATCTGGGGACCCCCCCTGCAGTGGGTACAGGGGCGCACCCCCTATTACCTAACCCAGATCTATATATAGCTAGTCCGGTGGGGGTCGCCCAAAAACAACTGGGTAGGTCTGGCAGGGGCTGCCCCCTCCCCCGTAGCTCTGCGAGGCTCCAACGGATTGAAACAACGTATACTACCCATAGCTTCGAGCGAAGCGAGCCCAGGGGGTCTGGGGGCGTGCCCCCAGAAAACAAAAACTGGGTTAGGATTTGCAGGGGGCTGGCCCCCTGCACCCCCGTGGCTCTGCGAGGCTTCAACGAATAGCAAGTATAGAACATTACCCATAGCTTCGAGCGAAGCGAGCCCAGGGGGTCTGGGGGCGTGCCCCCAGAAACCTTCTCACGCCGGAGCGGATCGGAGGGTTGCCTCATATGAGCCCTGGGTTAGGGTTTAAAACCATCGGAATTCGGCAAGCCGATGCCGGTTGGGAGAAAAGGGGATAGTGGTTTTGATGAATTTTGGATCGATGTTTTGGTGAGAGATAGTTGGACATGTCTACCGCGTTGTTGAACCTGCTGTTTGCGCAGACGATATATAAGCAGGCATGCGAGCGGGAAGAGGCGTCTTCGACTAGTACTGGAGCCACGTCGGCGCCGTCACGTGAGCATTTCATACGACTGGCGCAGGGGCTGAAGGACCATCCGCTGAACACGGAGTTCAGTCTGAGTCCCGAGGCGTGTCGGTCGCTATATTCTGCGCTGCTACCGTCCAACCCGGGCCATCCCACACCGGAGATGCTCAGACCATTGCTGGGAAAGCTGTATGAGTCGTTTAAACGCGACATTGTGCTCCAGATCAAGAATGACGAGCACGAGTTCCGCACCAAGCTCCGCGAGATTGAGCAGATTGAGCGCGGCAAATGGGATGCCGAGCTGCTCAAGGAGATGGAGAGCGAGAAGTCGCAGGCGTACCAGCAGCAGCAGCTCAAGCTGCAGCGCGAGCTCCAGCAGCGCCAGGAGCTCCAGAAGCAGCGCCATCTCCAGGAGCAGCAGAAGCACCACCGCTCCTCTGCTCAGCGCTTCACAAAGAGCGTCAGCGAGGAGTCCGAGGATCACCAAAAGAGGGACGCTAGCGACACAAAGAAAGACGAGTCTCGGGCCACGTCCCACGAGGAACAGGAACAGAAACCAAAACAGGAACAGGAACACGAGGAGCAGGCGCAGAAGAAGGCGGACACGCAGGCAGAAGAAGAAGAAGAAGAAGAAGAAGAGGAGGAAGAAGAAGAAGAAGAAGAAGAGGAAGAAGAAGAAGGAGAAGAAGAAGAGGAAGAGGAGGAGGAGCAATCAGAAGAATCATCGTCAGCAGGCGGACGCGTGACCCGCCAACAGGCCCACAACAAGAAACGGAAACGCGTGCCGTCGCCATCACCAGCAGCAAACAAGCGGTTCCAAACAAGCGTGACCACGCTGCTGAACAACATATCGTCCAACAAGTCAGCATCCTTCTTTATGAACCCAGTAAACCCCAACGACGCGCCAAACTACTACAATCTGGTGCACTCGCCGACCGACCTGCGCACAATTAAGACCAAGGTCAAGGAAGGCGTTATCACGTCAGTCGACGAGCTCGAACGCGACATCGAAAACATGTTCGCCAACGCTGTCATGTACAACAAATGGAACAGCGACATGTCCCACTGGACTCGCGAAATGCAGCTCGAAACTGAGTCCCTCGTCGCAATGTTCCGTGGCGTACAACGAAACGATGAATACAAACGCAGAAAATGACTCCCTTCTCTGTTCGCTACCCTTCAAAGTTGGTTCAATTCTTAAACCCAACTATTGTTATCTGGGGACACGCCCCCAGACCCCCTGGGCTCGCTTCGCTCGAGGTCATGGGTAATGTTCAACTCCTTATATTCGTTGAGCCACGGTCCCCTGCAAAGCCTAACCCAAGTTGTTTTCTGGGGGCACGCCCCCAGACCCCCTGGGCTCGCTTCGCTCGATGTTATGGGTAAGAATCGATTCGTTGAAGCCTCGCAGAGCCACGGGGGTACAGGGGGGTGCCCCCTGCAATGCTATCCCAGAAGTGTAAGTTTCTGGGACACTGTCAGAGACGCTCAGGACTTGCTTCGCTCGAGAGTCTGGGTAGTGTTGAAGTTACTTTCTATTTGTTGAAGCCTCATATAGCCATGGGGGTGCAGGGTGGTGTGCTCCCTGCAGGCTAACCCAGGTTGGCTTTGCCACGGTGTAGGAGTAAGAGTCCACCTTTTGGCTGTTGCTGGAGAAGGAGGAGCTGTTGCACGTGAGGGTTTTTAAGCCATCTGTAGAGGCTGCATGCCACAGAATAATATATGCCAACAATATTGAAATAGCATGAACAATGATGAATTGCAGATAATCATTTATATGACAGTCATTTAAAAGCATTTAAGGAATCGAGCAATACCTGTATATTGGTTCGAGTTTTATTATAATTAGAGGCTGGGTGAAAAGGAAGCTGTTTAGCGGGATCGCCACCTTATTTATATTTTGCTCTTCACCCTGTGCTGACTAATCGCTGACAAAGCTTCTCTAAAAATAGATCCCCAACTCGTATACCATCAGCCTGGCCCCACTCCTACTACATCCTTCAACATAGTTCAAAACTAGTCTTAACTATAGACCCGTCATCATCAAAACGAAGTCAAATCTGTTGTTGCTCCTTTTCTGGAAAAGAAGAGCTCACCTGGAAGCATTCTGGGGACACACCCCAGACCAGGGCTCACCACGCTCACTATTATGGGTGGAGTTGAGGTTTCTCTCTATTAATTGAAGCTTCGCAGAGCTGGCCCCTGCTAACCTAACCCAAGTGTTGTTTTCTGGGGGCACGCCCCCAGACCCCCGGGGCTCGCTTCGCTCGAGGTTTTGGGTAGTGTTCTATTGTTTCTATTCGTTGAAGCCTCGCAAAGCTAGGGGGGTGCAGGGGGCTGGCCCCCTGCAAACCTAACCCAGTAGACAGCTTTCTGGGAGCATGCCCCCAGAACCGCAGGGCTCGCTCCGCTCGAGGCTATGGGTAATGCTCTACTGGTTCTATTCGTGGGAGCCTCGCAGAGCCACGGGGGTGCAGGGGGCTGGCCCCCTGCAAACCTAACCCAGGAGTGTTTGATTGGATGGAGAGGTTATATAAGGCTAAAGCGGGCAGGATTGATGGAGAATTTAATAATAATGAATATGTACAGACTAATATACAAGAGGTTTATCTACCTTGCTGTTTCTGCATCAAAGCGGCGCTAGAGAGGGTTAGTTGGTGGTCATGGCGCAATTGTGATGAAATTGGACTTACTTTTGTTCTTGGAATCGCTGGCCGACTCGTTCACTGTGCTTGAGGAACTTCTCGGCGCATCTCATAATGCAGGTCTCCTCCTTGGAAGTGAGCGACTTGGAGGTGAAGTCGTTGACACAGTCGGAGAAGCATCGCTCGACCAGAGACGAGTACAGTCTCATGAAGTCCTTCATCTGCTTCTTCTCAACAAGCTGTTGGAATTCCTGCTGCTCACGACTGTTCAGTTGATCCATCTTGGTCCGTTAATTAACTATGTTCTTTCGCACAAATTTTTCATTTCCTCCCGATCCCTTCCACCTCCAAAACTCCCAACGTCGGCCTCCCCAAAACCGGTCCTCCGACTAAACATCATCAAAATTATTATCCGCATCCTGGGTTAGGTTTGCAGGGAGCCAGCCCCCTGCACCCCCGTGGCTCTGCGAGGCTACAACAATGAACACTACTCAAAACCTCGAGCGAAGCGAGCCCAGGGGGTCTGGGGGCGTGCCCCCAGAAAACATTGTTCTGGGTTAGGTTTGCAGGGGGCCAGCCCCCTGCACCCCCTGGCTCTGCGAGGCTCCAACGAATAGAAGGAATAAGCCACTACCCATAGCTTCCAGTGGAGCGAGCGAGCCCACAGTCTGAGGGTGTTCCCTCTGGAAATACTCATTTTTATGTTAGGATCCGGCCCTATACCCCTATGGCTCTGCGAGGCTACAACAATGGACACTACCCAGAATCTCGAGCGAAGCGAGCCCAGGGGGTCTGGGGGCGTGCCCCAGAAAAAACTACTGGGTTAGGGTTTTGCAAGGGGGCAGCCCCCTGCACCCCCGTGGCTCTGCGAGGCATCAACGAATAGAAACAACAGAACAGTACCCAAAACCTCGAGCGAAGCGAGCCCAGGGGGTCTGGGAGCGTGCCCCCAGAAAGCCAGTTGAGAAGAGTAACTCGTCTGCCGAGTATTTCGGGTACCTCATTATTCTGATGCCGTGTATAGGAACGAATTGCTATCGTCTTTGGGCTGTTGCGTAAGAGCAAAGGGCTTTCATTGGAGTAGATTTCATATAATGCCTGTATGCAGGCGCAACGTGCGTGGGGTATGTACGGCTGAAAGAAGGCGGGGCTATGCATATGCGCGCTGCGCGCAGGCTCTTCGGCAAAGAAGTATACATATATAGTACTGGGGCCCGGCGCAAGTATGGGACACTACTCCTCTGTGCACTAGAAAATACAACCTCTTCTGTTAAATCACGTCCAATTGCTGCTCAGCCCAGGCTTTCCGCGAAGCGGAACCAGGGGGGTCTGGGGGCTGGCCCCCAGCATCTACCTGTACGTAATCCTGCATGGACGATCACCGGCAAGCGGCGGTCCGAGCCCGGGCCGATACCGCTTGCTTTGATATATAAAACGGGTGTATGATACATTGCGCCGATTGTATATACTGTAGCACGATGCCGTCGCCCGTGAAGATTGAGCTGTATTATCTACCGCGAACAAAGTACGTGCCAAACAGCCATCTGCCGGTGATTGTGTACCGAAAGGCCTTGCCGGAGCCCTACACAGAGGAGAACGTGACTGCGACGTTGGAGCGGAATCGCTGGATCAAAGGGGTGAGTGAGCATGCATGCATACAGGCTGATTGTCTGCTAACGTAGTTCTATCACCAGGGAGCATGGACTGCCTATCCAAAGCCGCATTTCCACACCAATTGCCACGAATGCTACGGAGTCGTTCGAGGCTCCTCGCAGGCGGTGATTGGCCGAGGAAACGACGATGACGAGTCGCAGGGGCTGTATATAACCCTGAACCAAGGCGATGTCATCGTCCTCCCCGCAGGAGTCTCCCATTGCAATGCCGAGGAACACAACCCCGACTACTGGTTCGTCGGAGTCTACCCAGACACCGGCACCAAGAAGTATATCATGACCTACTGCAGAGACCCAGATCAGGTCGACAATGCAATTGAACTCTGCCAACAGCTACAACCCCCAGCCGCAGACCCTGTCTTTGGAGAAAACGGCCCTCTAATGCAGCTCTGGGCTGATCCAACCATACAAACTGTTCAGTACTAATCCAATTATCCTCTTAATTTCGAACTTCTCTGAGTAACCCTAATCCAGTACTAGTTCCTGGGGGCACGCCCCCAGACCCCCAGGGCTCGCCTCGCTCGAAGCTATGAGTAGTGTGCTATACTTTCTATTCGTTGAAGCCTCGCTGAGCCACGGGGGTGCAGGGGGCTGGCCCCCTGCAAAAACCTAAACCCAAGTATTGTTTTCTGGGGGCACGCCCCAGACCCCCTGGGCTCGCTTCGCTCGAAGCTATGAGTAGTGTGCTATACTTTCTATTCGTTGAAGCCTCGCTGAGCCACGGGGGTGCAGGGGGCTGGCCCCCTGCAAAAACCTAACCCAAGTATTGTTTTCTGGGGGCACGCCCCCAGACCCCCTGGGCTCGCTTCGCTCGAAGTTATGGGTAAGGGTCGATTCGTTGAAGCCTCGCAGAGCCACGGGGGTGCAGGGGGGTGGCCCCCTGCAAACCTAACCCAGAATAGCCGTTTGGAGTGTAAAACAACAGATTTGCATCTTGTTCTAGAAGAAGAAGGGATCATTTCTTTTATTGGAAAGAGGAGATGTTTGTAGCGGATGATTTTGTTTAGCTGAGGGGTTTTTGGCCTGCTACCAAGAGGAGGCCGTGTGAAAGCTCGCATCTACCGGCTGCATCGCGTGGGAATCTAGCAAAGTCGCCTGTTTGGCCCGACATTGTTTGGA
Source organism: Blastobotrys ciferrii (assembly GCA_030573635.1). Taxonomy (NCBI): domain Eukaryota; kingdom Fungi; phylum Ascomycota; class Dipodascomycetes; order Dipodascales; family Trichomonascaceae; genus Blastobotrys; species Blastobotrys ciferrii. Next base: position 44,440 of record JAJMDO010000061.1, on the reverse strand, counting down.
ACTCCTCGACGGTTGGCCACACACGGACATCGAGGTGCGAGTCGACGCCGATGTTTGTGAAGCCTGCGTTCTCGAGCGTTCTGATGGCGATTTCTGGGCCAAATCCGTGGGTGTGGGCTGTGCCCAATTGGTCGAGAACCTCCTTTCGTCTGTTTTTGTCGTCATGATCGCTGTGGCCTAGGCCGTGGATGAGAAGACAATGCTCCAACGACCCGTACTTGTTCGTGGAGTCGAAATCGACGACAAATAGCCGTCCGCCCGGCTTGAGGTACTTCACGAGCTTGTGTGTCACCAATTGATAGTCCTCCACATGATGGAACGCTAACGTGGTGACCACGGCATCGAACTGAACACCCTCCAGCGGAGGGATCGGGTCCTCCGCAATGTTACAGGCATAGCCGTCAAACCCGGTGCGCTGGCTGTATGCATCAATCATGTCCTCGGAGATGTCGACACCAAAGGCTTTATGGATGTACGGCTTGAGCACAAGCGAGATGTTCCCCGCACCACAGCCAAAGTCTAGAACTGTGGTCGATTTCGGGTCCCAAAACGAGCTCACGTTCGCAACCTCCGGAGAGTCTACATCCAGCTCCTTCTCAGCGTCAACAAACAGCTGTCTATCAACCACCTGCTTAGAGCTCTTGCTGTGATCGTATTGAAGCACGCACGACGTCATAAACTTGGCCACCAACCGGTTCGCCTTGACGTTGAACGACTCAACACGATCCTTGTTATACAGCTTTCGGTTCGCGTCCTCAATATTGCTTCGGCCAGTCATACTCAACGTATATATATCTACGTGTTGAAATTATTGTGTGCGGACCAAACTCTATATATAGCCGCGCCAGCTCCGATCACCCCACACTTACCCCGCATTTTTAAGGTTATACCCTTACCCACAATCAACGAACTTTCAAAACCAACACTCATCTTTTCCAGAAAACGAACCAAAAAACCATCTAGTCCTCCGTTTGGCTCAATTATAAAGGACTCTCACAGCTCACCAAAATACAGTTCTGGGTTGGATTTGCAGGGGGCCAGCCCCCTGCACCCCCGTGGCTCTGCGAGGCTTCGACGAATAGAAAGAAAGAACTCTACCCGTAACCTCGAGCGAAGCGAGCCCTGGGGGTCTGGGGGCGTGCCCCCAGAAACGTTGTTCTGGGTTAGGTTTGCAGGGGGCCAGCCCCCTGCACCCCCGTGGCTCTGCGAGGCTTCGACGAATAGAAAGAAAGAACTCTACCCATAACCTCGAGCGAAGCGAGCCCTGGGGGTCTGGGGGCGTGCTCCCAGAAACGCTGTTCTGTTCAATAAGTCACGAAGACCACGCCAGACTCTAGTTCTTGGAGGCCTTTCTTGGTGTTCAATAAAATTGGCAACACAAGGTTCGGGGATGTTTTCTTTAGCGTCTTTCTTTCTTCTGCCCTCTTGGGGCATTGCTGGATAATATGTTGGATAGTTTCGAGTTCTCCACAACCGCAGTTGTGACCTTCATCTCTCTGGATCCCCCGTTCTTTAAACCATCCCCCTACCAAGGCACGTCCTGTTCGAAATTGAACTAGTTTGCTTATAACATACTTTGACCAGGTTTTCATTACGTCGAACAAACTCAGCCTCTTGACGTAAACCGTACACCTCGCCTTCTTCACAATTTGTGTATTTCTTGCCAGACTCCACTTCTCTGCTGTAGTTTGCTTGCCATTGACCGATTGGATATTTTTTCCTTCTTTTGTTTTATCAATTAGGCGATTCCATTCTTTTGCAGTTCGACATCAGGACCAGGGTGTTTCTCCCACGGCGGTCCTGACAAACACACTTCGACAGCAGGGCGAAATGCGTGTCTCTCTGCAAGCAATGATTTCATCCTCCCCAGGGGTGTTTCTTGGGGTGGTGAAATGGTTTCTTTCCTTAGAGGGTTGTTTGGATTGATTGTGTTTAATATCAAGTATAGAACATACCCATAGCTTCGAGCGAAGCGAGCCCTGGGGGTCTGGGGGCTAGCCCCCAGAAAACCACTGGCCAGTTTAATTCTTGAGATATCGGCGAAGCCGACCCAGGGGTTTGGGGATATGCCCCAGGAAATGAATTGTAGAGGCAAAAGCATTCAGAAGTCTGGTGGTAGCTAAATCTTGTCACGTGATCTGGTTTAATTATAGTTTAATCTTAGAAGCTTGAGGAATGCGGTCTCAGGAAGGTTGGGAAGTGCCACTCGTAGTTTGTTTTGTACAAAATATATTGCTTAATTATACCAAGAGTCGGCGTTTTTATGGACGTTGTGATGAGGAATTTGTTTCCTTTGTTCCGCCTTTTCGTGAAAGTTGACGTTTAATTCGTGGTCTCTGGATTCGAGTGTTTTGTCGAGGTCGACCTGTCCGGATTTAGTAAGCGAGCCCATGAGTACTGGGTAGCCCAAGGGGAGGTCGTCGCCGCGATCCACCTGCCAGAAGTGCCACGTCTTGCCATACAATGTGGTGATTTCCTTCATTGCTTCCAGTTCCTCTTCATCAGACATATTCGGTATAACCAGCATTCCTGAATGAACTTCAAAGTCATGGCTGTGCCACAGCTTTTGCTCATCCGGGGGCAGCTCGGCGGCCCTTTTATAAAGATGGGCAGTTGCTCTCCTATGTTGCTCCCCCTTGTTTCACCCGGTGTCAGATCAGCGTGGCGCATGTCCCAACCCAAAGTGGCGGTAATGTGGCGTCAATAGAACCCTTTCAAGAAGAAAAAACACCTGAAGACCATATCCTGCATCTATTGGCACAATATGTCGTGAGAAGTCCCAGGGAAAACCGTTCTGAGTCGAATTCTGCAGGGGGGCAGCCCCCTGCACCCCCGTGGCTCTGCGAGGCTCCATCGAATAGAAAGTATAAGCCCATAGCTTCGAGCGAAGCGAGCCCTGGGGGTCTGGGGGCGTGCCCCCAGAAAACAACACTGGGTTAGGATTTGCAGGGGGCCAGCCCCCTGCACCCCCGTGGCTCTGCGAGGCTCCATCGAATAGAAAGTATAAACCCATAACTTCGAGCGAAGCGAGCCCTGGGGGTCTGGGGGCGTGCCCCCAGAAAACAACACTGGGTTAGGATTTGCAGGGGGCCAGCCCCCTGCACCCCCGTGGCTCTGCGAGGCTCCATCGAATAGAAAGTATAAGCCCATAGCTTCGAGCGAAGCGAGCCCTGGGGGTCTGGGGGCGTGCCCCCAGAAAACAACACTTGGGTTAGGATTTGCAGGAGGCCAGCCCCCTGCACCCCCGTGGCTCTGCGAGGCTCCATCGAATAGAAAGTATAAACCCATAACTTCGAGCGAAGCGAGCCCTGGGGGTCTGGGGGCGTGCCCCCAGAAAACACATATCTGGGTTAGGATTACAGGGGCCAACCCTTGTATTCTCGTGGCTGTTCGAAGCAAAATAATAAATCAACACCCATTGTGTCGAGCTAAGCGAGATCAGGGGTTCTGGGGATGTACACCAGAAAACGCTGTTTCTGGGTTAATTATGACTGAATAGAATTCATCCTTGTGCTGTGGCGTTGACGTGGCGGTGTTTGTGGCAAATTTTTGCTGTTGTTTGAACCCGTTCCAACGTTGCCACCACAAAAACCGCCACGAATGCGCCACAAGAACTGTTTTTAAGGTGACTAGGGCAATCCCAGTCTTGAAATTCGACCTAATATTCACCTTTACCATTAAGAAATTAAAATGCTTTGCTTTCCTTTCCAGATGACTTCTGTTTCATGGAATGATACGGATCACTTCCCAGCAGGGACTTGGGATTTTCAGGGTGTTGGGTTTGTTAGAATTTGCCACCCAATGTTTCATACTGGTAGGCCTGCGTTCTTTTACTCGTTACTACTTTTATCATTTTATGTTTTCCCTTTACCTTTTTTCTTTGTTGTACATTTCATAAATTCTAGTCGCCTGTATCTTTCATTATCACAAATCATTTTTCATACTAGTTCCCCTGAGTCATCCACCTCATCTATTCAGGTACCAGCCCCCTACACCCCTTCAAGGAACCGATGGTTGCCCATAACGTCGAGCGAGTTCAGCCCTAGGGGCCTGAGGCTTGTCTCCAGAAACTAGCTCTGGGTTAACATACCCAAGCGCTAGTGCCTTGAACCCCCATGACTCTGTAAGGCTTCAACAAATAGAAATAGTAGAGCACTACCCACAGTCTCAAGCAAAGCGAGCTGTGGTGGCCTGGGTGCCTGCCTCCTGCACCCAGTAGCTCTGCGAGCTCGAGGCTTCAACGAATAGAAAGAACAGAATACTACCCAAAACACGAGCGAAGCGAGCCCAGGGGGTCTGGGGGCATGCCCCCAGAAAACCACTACTGGGTTAGGCTTTTTGCAGGGGGCCAGCCCCCTGCACCCCCGTGGCTCTGCGAGGCTTCAACGAATGAACCCTTACCCATATGACCTAGGGGTCCGGGGTCCTGCCCCCAGAAAACAACACCTGGGTTAGGGTTTTGCAGGGGGCCAGCCCCCTGCACCCCCGTGGCTCTGCAAGGCCTCAACGAATAGAAAGTATAAACCACTACCCATAGCTTCGAGCGAAGCGAGCCCCGGGGGTCTGGGGGCGTGCCCCCAGCAAACTGGGTTAGGGTTTTGCAGGGGGCCAGCCCCCTACACCCCCGTGGCTCTGCGAGGCTTCGACGAATAAACCCTTACCCATAACCTCGAGCGAAGCGAGCCCAGGGGGTCTGGGGGCGTGCCCCCAGAAAACTGGGTTAGGGTTTTGCAGGGGGCCAGTCCCCTGCACCCCCGTGGCTCTGCGAGGCTTCAACGAATACACCCTTGCCCATAACTTCGAGCGAAGCGAGCCCAGGGGGTCTGGGGGCGTGCCCCCAGAAAACAGCACTACTGGATTAGGTTTGCATGAGGAAATGTCAGTAAGATGAAGATGATGATGATTGAGTATGTACAGGGGGGTTATTTTTGGAGCATTCTGACGAAGGCTCTGTTGACGACGGCGAGCTTATGCTGCTGGTTTCTCTTTTCAAAGCCTGGGCTGTTTCCGTTGTGTGCTGCGAGGATCTCCTCGGCCAGCCGGACCGAGAAGTCCTTGCTGGCCCGTTTGTTTGCGGCCTCGAGGATCCAGAGCCAGGCCTGTCTGGTGCGTTGGCGGTCAGTCAAAGGCACAGGCACGAGCTCAGCACGTGCACCGCCGTCAGTGTATCGTTTCAGCTTCACCAGCGGCGCCATGGAGACAAGAATGTTCTTCACTACGATCACGGGGTCCTCCCGCAATTGCAGATGCACCAGGTACAGGGCCTGGGCCATCAGCTTCTCGGCCCGCGCCTTCTTCCCGTCCTTCATGATCAGGTTCGTCAGATAGTTCATTGTCTCGTCGTGTTTGGATGGAATGGGCATGCTCTTGACCCGGGCCAGCTCCTCCTTCTGCTCCTCCGTGGGCTGGAACCGCTCCGACGCCTTCTCGTCCACGACCTGCTGGATGACGTCGATTTCAGACACACCCGACGGCGCAAAGGCCTTCCCGGGCGTGTACTTCTGTCCATTGCCCTCAAAGTCCTGGCGGATCTCCCGCAGAGCCTCAATCCAGTGGCGGGCCTCGGCATCCGCCTCCTCCTGGCTCAGCGGCTGTCCGCCCTCGCCCTCCTTCAGACCCACAAGCAGCTTCGCTGAGTTCTCGAACACGCTCTTATCCGACGAATAGCCCCGGACAGCCATCCGCCGAACACCAGGCAGGCTCCTGCCCAGCCCCCGTCGCATATATACCTGCATTTCTGTCCTCTAAATACCTCCCCTCTCTCTGTCTCGTTGAAATTTTCATATCCTCCCAACCCCCCACTTTAACGCGGTGGGTGACCATATTCCATGCATGCATGCACAATCCGCTAGTTAAGTTAACTTTAGTCTAACTATATTATTTTGCAGGGGGCCAGCCCCCTGCACCCCCGTGGCTCTGCGAGGCTTCACCGAATAGACCCTTACGCATAGCTTCGAGCGAAGCGAACCCAAGGGATCTGGGGGCGTGCCCCCAGAAAATAACAACTGGGTTAGGTTTTGCAGGGGCCAGCCCCCTGCACCCCCAGGGCTCTGCGAGGCTTCAACGAATAGACCCTTGCCCAGAACTTCGAGCGAAGCGAGCCCTGGGGGTCTGGGGGCGTGCCCCCAGAAAACAACACCGGGGTTAGGGTTTTGCAGGGGGCCAGCCCCCTGCACCCCCAGGGCTCTGCGAGGCTTCAACGAATAGACCCTTGCCCAGAACTTTGAGCGAAGCGAGCCCTGGGGGTCTGGGGGCGTGCCCCCGGAAAACAACACCGGGGTTAGGGTTTTGCAGGGGGCCAGCCCCCTGCACCCCCAGGGCTCTGCGAGGCTTCAACGGATAGACCCTTGCCCAGAACTTCGAGCGAAGCGAGCCCTGGGGGTCTGGGGGCGTGCCCCCAGAAAACAACACCGGGGTTAGGGTTTTGCAGGGGGCCAGCCCCCTGCACCCCCAGGGCTCTGCGAGGCTTCAACGAATAGAAAGAATAAACACTAGTTCCTGAAGCAAGAATTATGTCAATACCATACCGACTACTCCAAACGACATTAGGACAAGGGTTGTGGATATTAAACACAATCAATCCAAACAAACCACTGAGGAAAAAGCCATTTGCCCACCCCAAGAAACACCCCTGGGAAGGATGAAATCATTGCTTGCAGAGACACGCATTTCGCCCTGCTGTCGAAGTGTGTTTTTGAGGGCCACCGTGGGAAAAACACCCTGGTCCTGATGACGAAACTGCAAAAGAATGGAATCGACGAATTGAGAAAAAATATTCAATCGATCAATGGCAAGCCAACTACAGCAGAGAAGCCGGGTCTGGAAAGAAATACAAAAAAATTGTGAAGAAGGCGAGGTGTACGATTAACGTCAAGAGGCTGAGGTTTTTTGAGACTTAATGAAACCCTGGCCAAGGTATGTTATAAGTAAACTAGTTCAATTTCGAACAGGACATACCATGGTTGAATGATGGTTTAAAAAACGAGGGATCCAGAGAAATGAAGGTTACACCTGCAATTGTGGAGAACTCGAAACTATCCAACATACCATCCAGCAATGTCCGAAGAGGGCAGAAAAAAGAAAGAAACTAAAGAAAGTGTCCCCGAACGTTCAGTTACCAATTTTATTGAATACCCAAAGACCTCGAAGCAATGGCGGAGTTTATTACTACTGGACGAAAACATGACACAGCGAAGGTCGAAGTGCGCTAAATTAATCAATATAGTAGCAGGCAGTTGGAAGCAACCTAGGTTACGTCACAGCAGGCTGATTCTTCTGAATCCGGGTCTGACTGAGTCGTTAAAGCGGAGATGATGAGTGGAAGCAAAGAGACAAACAAGTGCAAAAGCACACGAAATGAAAAGAGCAATAAGAAATAATTTTATGTATTGGAACAAATGTCTGGCATGGTCTTCGTGATTTATTACTGGCTTAACTCCAAGTGGGTGTGCCTGCAGACTCTATAATAAACTGATTAAATGTAATGTAAAATGAATAAACCCTACTAATAGCTTCGAGCGAAGCGAGCCCTGGGGGTCTGGGGGCTAGCCCCCAGAAAGCAGTCTACAGTGTTAGGGCTCGAGGCTTCAACAAATAGAAAGTATAGGGCATTACCCATAACTTCGAGCGAAGCGAGCCCTGGGGGTCTGGGGGCTAGCCCCCAGGAAGCAGTCTACTGGATTAGGACTCGAGGATTCAACAAGTAGAGCGAAGCGGGCCCTGGGGCCTACCCCAGAAGAAAGCCGTTGTGAGTTAGGATCCGGGGGTCGGTTGGAGTTGAGTTTGATAATATATTCAACTTATTTAAAGTTTAATGTGTCGACATAGGAGAAAAAGAGAAGCGCGCTTTAGGATGGAGGGTGATTAAGCCGAGCCATCCTGTTGTCCCTGTTGAGCAGGAGGTTTACCAGAACCAGAGGGCTTTGGAGGAGTGCCGGAGGGTGGTGGTGGTGGGACCCCAGAGCCAGATGGTGGGGCGGGGGGTGCGCCTGAGCCGGATGGTGGTGGTGGTGGGGCTCCAGAGCCAGATGGTGGTGGTGGTGGAGCACCAGAGCCAGATGGTGGTGCCGGGAAACCGGATGGAGCGTTGGATGGAGCGTCAGATGGGGCTCCGGATGGGATCTGAGCAGCCTGGGCGAGGCCAAAGGCAGCGATAAGTGTGGTAGCGGTGGTGAATTTCATTTTGGTCTTCTTCTGTGGTGTTTGATGTCGATTTTGGAGGGAAGTTTGTGGTCTTTTTATATCCAAAATCTCGGTCAAAGCAATTGAGAGGATCAACAGAACTTACCTTTTATAGCATAGCGTGTTGCATCATCGTGAAGGGCTTATTCAGTTCTAAGTCTTAAGCAACCCTAGCTTTTGGTTAGTCCGGTTTATATTTGTGTACGCCGATCATTGCAGATCGTTGACTATCTCGGATCTCGGGGAAAGCTTAACTTGCTTGGCTTCGCCTCGCATGTTTCACTTAATCTCAACACCAGATCCACTGTAAGTACTATAGGACTTCTATACATCCACCAGTTCGTACTATCGTACGGTGCTAAGCTACTTGGAGGTTAACTGGGCCTCAGAGCCCCATCTCAAAGTACCGTGCCTCATTGCACCAGCATGTGATAGGCTATTTCTTCGGTCTCATGCATCAGTCCTGCATAACAAGGGGCATTGGACGGGGGCTGGTGAGACACAATACGTTGGGGCTGAGCATGCACATTCAAAGGCGCTAGGAGGTCAGCCTCCCCCGCTCATTGAGACCCAAAGCTTCATTTTTGAATTTCCTTTACGTAATACTAGTCATTATGTCGAGTGTGTACACGGGCAGTTGTTGCTCTGTTAAATGGATGAGGGTAATTTGGAAAGTTCAATGAGTAATGGTTTTCTTTATTTAATTCGTCGGAGCCTCGCAGAGCCACGGGGGTGCAGGGGGCTGGCCCCCTGCAAAACCTAACCCAGGTGTTGTTTTCTGGGGGCACGCCCCCAGACCCCCTGGGCTCGCTTCGCTCGAAGTTAGGGGTAGTGTTTATTCTTTCTATTCGTCGGAGCCTCGCAGAGCCACGGGGGTGCAGGGGGCCAGTTGTGGGTTTCTGGGGGGTCTGAGCACGAGGCGTACCCCAGGAAGTCGTGTCGGTATTATGCATGAAGGTACCACTGCTTTTGCGTGATGTTAATCTCTAAAACGAACCCCTGCAGGATTAATATTCATATCATCCGAAACCTCACCGTTTCATCTCACCTTATCTTTCAGCCCACACCAGCAGTCAAGGTGTAATTTGCGATTTTGAAACTATCACACTCAGGGATACGAATATTTTGATTTTGTTTTTTGTGAATAACCAACAATCCCGGATTATGTAAACACCTCCTCAGCAGTACTGAGTATACGCCTCTCCTTCATGCGCAGCAACCTTGATCAAAATGGCTCAGGCTTATACCGACGGCTTTGATAATGTGTAATCATCGTGGCTTTGCTCTCATACCTTCATAGTTAGAACTGCGGGGCCTGGTATTTTTTATGATTTTTGAATGTGTGCTCCAAATCAGGTCCCGCTTCTTTCCAGTCGTTGAAGCCTCGCAGAGCCACTGGGGTGCAGCGGGGACTGACCCCCTGCAAAACTACCCTAGTTGTTGTTTTACTGGGGGCTAGCCCCCAGACCCCCATGGCTCGCTTCGCTCGAAGCTATGAGGAAGATTCTATACCTTCTATTTGTTGAAGTCTCGCAGAGCCACGGGGGTGCAGGGGGCTGGCCCCCTGCAAAACCTAACCCAGTTGTTGTTTTTCTGGGGGCCAGCCCCCAGACCCCCAGGGCTCGCTTCGCTCGAGGTTAAGGGTCACTGTGGTTTTCCTACTATTCGTTTGTCAAAGCCTTGCAGAGCCACGGTACTGCAGAGGGACTGGGTTCCGCGAAGCCTAAACCAGGAGAACCTATGGGGATCACTTTGCTAGGCTCCCCTGTCTCGCTTCGTTCGAAGCTATGGTCGAACTACATTATTGTTCAGGATTTGAGTCCATCTGAAAACTTGTACCGGAGATTTCCGTCAGGCGGCAGGTTCTCTCAAATAGTAGTACTTCTATAAGCTGGATTGAGTCCAAATTCCTTAGGTTTGAATATCTCCGTTTGGGGATGACGTGGGACGAGACTTGTTTAGCCGCCTTTCGTTGAGACCGGATGTCCATGTATAACCAGCAAACGGCAATGATCATTAACATTTTAAGCATCCTCGGCGGAAGGCGGTTAATTCAAGCATCGCCCCACAACTCGCCACTCACAGGGGCGGCTTAATTAACTAATGAAATTTAAGCTTCCCAGCAGGTCCGATGTATCGCGGCCGTATTAATTAGTTAATTAGTTTAATTGAACATGATATCTATAGACGGTACTTTTGAAACAGAATTGCTGACATACTGGCCTATACAAGTGGGATACCATGGCCATGGCCAGTAGCATATACCTGCATGGATCATGAATGTATGTTGTATGCATACTTGTATGCATACTTGCATGCTTCCTGTATGCCCCTTGTACGCCGCAGAGTTTTGGATGCATATATATATACACGGGGCATACAGGAGGCATGCAAATATGCGAGTTTGAGTATACCATTTACGTATAAGTGTACTTCTCGTGTATTATTGATTGAGTGCGCCTAGTTCATGAGTTGTGCTTAAGTCACTGCTGGTATCAAACATACACTCTTACTTTGGTTTGGGCTCGTCTGCTATATATTTCGATTATTATTAAACTGTATTGTGCAGCTGTAAAGTCTCCCTGTTTCCATTTGATTGATGATGAAAATTACCTTTTATTCTACCAAATCTACCACTCCTTACAAGTGTATTCTACGCCTCCCTTTCTTAATAGTTTCCATTCTGGTTTTCTTATCTCTGTACGAGAGTGCGATGGTTCAGCGCGTTGTGGCCTCCGCTTTCCTTATCAATTCCTAAATCGTCTGAACAGCATATGGTTCTTTAGTCTCTTTTCTCCTGCGGCTTGGACGTCCTTTATGCCCTTGTTCAGTAAGCAAGAACGCATATGCATGATTAAGGCCGTCTCTAAATAGTTCTTCAACTTTTACCAGCACCGTTCATTAAACTGAAGCCGGCGCCCCCATTGTCAAGATTGGAAAACAAGAATCCATATATATCAACGTATATTCGATTCGAGGTAAACTACTCGATCTGTATAGCTATATATATCACATATCATCTATATATATATAAGCTTATATAATTAAGCGCTATAGCTAGCGCATGCATACAGTTTCTTGCTGTATACATGGTGTATACAAGTATAGCGCATGCATACAAGCGGCCTACATGTTCCCCGCATGTATGCCCGTAATTCTGTTTGAAATTACCCCTATATATATACCACATGCACTAGCTCGATATTAATTAATTAACTACGCGCGTACACCCCGGCCGCGCCCATACACGGCTCTGAGCAAACTGCTTAAGCTTTGTGTCTTTCGTTGTTTGGGATTGATATATCTAGCTGCTTTTGCGCGTGACCAAATATTTGTGAACGTCGATCCCCCACTACATGCAACTCTGAACTGTCAGGCTCATGCATATACTACCTCTCAGCTGTCTTCTGTTCTTTAACATTATTTCTGTGTTCGTTGGATAAACTGTGTGCAATATGGATCAGATAGTCACCCCCCAAGATCGTTATCGTCTTGCAGCAAACTTTGTTTCTACTGCAGCTCGTCGCACTGACGAAATTTGGGCTGAGGATTTCATTATGCGCTATACTGAAGCGCAGACTGGTCTCGATTACTACATTCCAGCCGCGCAAAAACTGTCTACATGATGCTGGCGTACTTGAATCACGAAGCGACTGTCAAAGCTGTACTCAACGATAATCAGTTCAATCCTGAAAGCATTACTGCGACTGAAACGCTTATCAAAATTGTTCAACGCAACGACTTTCCTCACGGTTGGTCCAGCACTGATGGCCTCTTGAGCGCCTCTTCCGATACCACCCATGCTGCTGAGCAGGAAGTTCATCATACGCTTACCCCTCAACCGCTCTATTGCAAGTTCTGTCGGGTGAAACATGATAATGTCTGGGCCTGTATTGGTGTTGCAAAACATGCTCAACGTCTTCTTGCCAATGCTACCGGTTCCAGAAAACCAAATAGTAATAAAAAGGCCTTTTCTGCTTACCCTCACGTGTACAAGGACTCAAATGTCACCTCTCTGGACCTCCCTGCATTACCTTCGTCTTCTATTTGGCTTGCTCACACCGCCGCTACCACACGTCTTACTCCTTGTCGTAACGTACTTGATGATTTTGAGCCCATCGATGGCACTGTCAAAGGAATTGAGTCGGGTGCCGCTTCATGGGCGCGGAACGCTTCGTGTTGCCATTGTCGATCAAGCCAACAACGTTCGTATTCCGCTCACACTTTCTAATGTCCTTTATGTTCCTGGTGCCTTACGTAACATTCTTTCGGTTGCGTCGATCCACAAAACTACTGGACACTCCTTGCGTTTCGGGTCGAACACCTCCCATTCAACTACCTGATGGGTCGTATGCTCGTGTCGGTGCTAAACTAGCCTCTGGCCTTTACCTTATCCACGTCAATTCTAAGCGTTTTGTTTACCATGTCACTGATCAAGCGAAACTCGTGATCTCTGTCATCGTCGCTTTGAACGCGCTGGGAATTTTTCTAAGATCACAACTATTAGTAGAAGCCCTTCGGAGCCAACCCTTTGGGTTCTTTTTTGGAACGAGCGTGTGCAATATGGATCAGAGAGAAACCCGCATTTTACATCAAACGAGGTTATAAGTTGTCTAAACATAGGTATTTGGACGCTCGGAGTCCGTAACGCCTATACCGTTTCCAAAAGAACTAGTCGATAATTGCTTTGCAACATTTCATACGGGAAAAAGCTTCGTCGGACGCCTGAAAAGCTGAGCAGCTTTCTCCCCCAGCCCCTCGGTTGTTTCGCGGAGATTTATCCAGCCAACTGATCTATCTACATTGGTTCCTTTTTCTGGGGGCACGCCCCCAGACCCCCAGGGCTCGCTTCGCTCGAGACTATGGGCAGTGTCAACTTCGTTCCATTTCTTTCTGGACAGGAAAAACGCTCCAAATCATAAGAGTTTGGGAAGCTTAGCAATTGTGAGGTCGATTTTTGTCGTCGCTTTTTTAAAAAGGAACGAACACTAGCTTTACGAGGATTTCTAATACAGAAGGCCCACATCAGACAACTGCGAAACAGAGCAGTTAACAGCTTCTCTGGAATTCTTGAACAGGGCGAATAAGCTGTGGTGGAATTGTGTATAATTAGGAAATACCGTGGTCATCGTTTACTACAACCTGAATGCAGGAAATGTATATCTGGTGGCCTTGTGCCTGTTGGGTTTCACCAAGGGACGTTTCCTGTGCCAACAGCACAGAGCAAAGCGAGCCCAGGGGTCAACCCGTTCGCCCAGAAAACAAAACTGGATTTGGTTTGCAGGAGGCTGGCCCCCTGCACCCCGTGGCTCTGGGAGGCTACAACGAACCTACCCTTACACATAACTTCGAGCGAACCGAACACAGAGGCTCTGGGGTCGTGCCCCCGGAAAACAAGTTGTGGGTTAGATTTGCAGGGGGCTGACCCTCTGTACCCCCGTGGCTCTGCGAGGCTTCAACGAATCCCTTACCCATAACTTCGAGCGAAGCGAGCCCAGGGGGTCTGGGGGCGTGCCCCCAGAAACCGAATTACTTTCTAACATTTCGGTGGTCTTGTATACCATAGGAGTTTCAGCCTTCGGCCTCTAGTTACACAGGTTTGGTTTAGTGCCGACTATAAACACCTTGGAAAGTTGAGGTGTGGCCGGTGTGTGGCGATGTAGGTTTGCGGCACGCGAACTCCACGAAAGGGATCCAGGGACGTGCCTTAGGAAATAATCTATTATCTAAGCATACTTCAAGTAGTCGCTTTCGGTAGTCTTTTTGGAAGCGCGGCCGATTTTGTACCACGGGAGTAGGAAGAGATACTCGATGTGTTCCAGACTCATGCCGGCGACCTCTGGGAGCAGGAAGAAACAAAATAGTATACCGAGGAAGGTGATTGCAGCAAAGAAGGCCATCGTCCCCCAGGGGTGGAGCACGAGGAACATCTCCGGGAGGGCCTTGGAGCAGGAAAAGAGGTTGATGTAGTGGAACATGGAGATGAGTCCGGTGGCCACTGATCGCAGTGAGGTCGGGAACACCTCTGCATTGAAGAGATATTGGACCGAGTTCCAGCCCATCGCCCATCCCACGCCGTTGAGGTAGATCATCACCGTTGCGGCGATTCCCGCACGTTCAATAGCAGGGCTCAGCTCCAGGAGTTGTCGAAACGAGAGGTAGATGGCCAGGTACAAAAGAGAGAGCAGTTGGATGCTGATTCCAATGTAGAGGGCGCGTTTGCGACCCAGGTAGTCCACCATGAACAAGGCACATGCGATTGCTGCTACAAACTTGACCACACCAAACATGGAGCTCGCTAAAAGCCGATGGCCGTGGGCAATTCCCACAATCTGAAAGACGTCTGGTGCATATAAAGTGACAGCCGCGGCCCCAGACCACTGGCCCAGAAGTTGGATCAAGAGACCCAAAAACAGTCGGTAGCGGTTGCTTCCATGACAGACGAGCTCCTTGAACACCATGTATTTGGAATCAATTTCTCGTTCTTCACTTATTTGTGCGTAGATTTCGCCGAGCTCCTGAGCTAATTCAGGCTCATGTCGCTCCATTTGTCGAAGGTTCATCAGTACCTCCACACCTTCCTTGTCCCTTCCGGCTTTCAAGAGCCATCTAGGACTCTCCACTACAAAAAACGACCCAATGAGTGCGAGGCCGCCATACATAATCTGGATCGTCGTCGGAACGACCCATTGGTTCCTATTGTTGTCGGCCAGATGCAGACTTGTTCCCCAGTTGGCAAAGTACCCCAACATTATGCCCAGATATATACTCCCGGCAAAGATGTTTGTACATCTCCCCCGTATATACTTGGGTGCTATTTCCACCAGATAGGTGGGACACACAACTGTAGTCATGCCACAACCAAGCCCTGCCACTACTCTCCCCGCATACAGCTGTCCCACTCCGCCAAAAGTCGTGATTTGCACAATCACTCCAGCTATCCACATTACTATACACAATTGCAGGGTCCGCACCCTTCCAACAACATCATTTACAAACAGCCCGACCAAAATGCCCACAATACTCCCCACCAGCGACATTGACACAATGTTCGACTTTATATTCGCCACCTCCTTCGCGGGTCGCTGGTGGAACCCAAATTGCCTCTGAAACGAATGCTGAGAAACATTCCCACTCACGCTACCGTCATCTAGCCCTCTAGCCGCCCCAAGCAACCCAAAAACTAACACCCCCAAAACCAGCGATACAGAAACTCCTCTCTTTTTTCCTTCCATAATCAACTATTATCCCCTCTGAGGAAACACGCACCCACGTCACATTTTAAGCACTACATTTAAAGTTAAATTAATCTCATCAACCTTCATTAAAGCAACCTTTCTATATACGTCACAAAATCATACGTGGCTTTATTAAACTACTACTTACTAGCAGTTGCTTGTAAGACTACTGTCAGCCGGATAACTTTCTGGGGGCACGCCCCCAGACCCCCGTGGCTCTGCGAGGCTACGTTGAATAGATGTACTGGATAACTAAAGCGGAGATGCTGAGAGGAAACAAGGAGACAGACAAGTGCAAAAGCACATGAAATGGAAAGAACAATAAGAAATAATTTTATGTATTGGAACAAGACTTATTACTTTTTTTTTTTAACTCCGAGTGGGTGCGCCTGGCTACTCTGTACTAAACTGATTAATGAAATGATATCACATACCTACTAACAGCTACTGATCGATGAATTTAGAAGGCGAAAATACAACTGATAAACCCCAGGCTCTATATACAGCTTTAACTATCTGTTGTGTTAGTTACCCAGAGGCATCCCCCGGACTCACGAAGCTACATCGATAGGTATATTGGACACCTAATAACGGACACTTTCCAGTAACTTTATAGGACGAAAATACAGCTACTTTACCATAGACTCTGTATGCAACTTTAGCTCTTTGTTGTGTTAGTTTTCTGGAGGGAAAACCCCAGATTACCGCGGCTCTGCAAGGCTACATTGAGCAGGGGTCTGAATTATCAGCTGAGCGTGTGAAGAATGAAATTCATCAGAAGCTCATTCAGTTGAATGAAAATCATGTTCTCGAGCGAATGGATGCGGAGGTTTCCAAGAGAAAACTGACTTCTTCATCGGAAAGCACAAAGAAGGAATTGCAGGAACGTACGGATCAACTGATGGCCTTGCAAAAGATTATCAATATCAATCGATACACTGGATATCTAACAACGGCCACTAGCTGGTGACATTGGAAGAGAAAAACACAATTGCTCTATGACAGGTTCTGTGTGCAACTCGTGTTAGTTTTCTGGGGCACGCCAAGACTCCCACGACACTGGGAGGCTAATCGAATAGATATCGATATATTTGATACCTAATAAATAACGGATAATGGCCAGTGACTCTAGAAGCTAGGTAAAAAGATAACTACTCTCAGACTATGTATGTGTATCAGCCATCGGTTTTGTTAGTTTTCTGGGGCACGCCCAGGCCCTGCAGTTCTGCGAGACTGCTTCTGACGCATTAAGTCTGATGAGCTCGGGAATTTGGAAGAGAAAATTATAACTGTTGTATGCAGCTGACTGCCGAAACACCTATCTGCTTGATGGGCTGTTTCTAGGAACAGGTCTCAGACACCTTAGCTCTGCGATGCCGTGTCGAGTAGATTGGAAACCTAATAATACCTTGCCAGTAAAACTACATAGCGATTTTCGGTAAGTTTACCGCCTAAGACTTAAGCATCAGTCCTTCTTGCAGTTTTAAAAGCTGAAATTGGATACCATGGATTTCAGCCATGACCAATTCTATTCTCTTTTAGAATCGATTCAACAACTTGTCGGAGTGTATACGTTTTGCCCAGTGGTGTACAGACGGCATCGGCCCTACAACGAAAGAGGAGATGGGTTTTTGGAGGTTTGAAAATGGCACAAGCCTAGCTAGATATAAATCAAAAATTCCACAGCGACGTCCACACAAAGCAGACATTTCGTCAACAGTGTAGAGATCCTCGGATTTGAACTTCCTGCACGACTTACGTGCTCAAATCTAACGGGTTTAAATATCATTGCTGGTGAACAGGACAACACTAAGCTTTTACTTCCTCTTTTGAACAACTTAAAGAGCTATACTGTGAGTAAGAACTGGACCACGATCTTGATCGGCCATACAAATTCATTTTCACTGAGCAGTTCGCCCACAGTTCCCTCACAAGCTTAGAACTATACTTTGTAGATTTAAAGTACGAACAAATCAGTACCCTCTATTAAATTTGAGGGACTGCCTGAACTTGAAGGCTGACGTTTGTCTTCTTGCCTGGGGAATTTATTACCCGGCAAGAGATTTCCCAGGACCCCATTATCAATATTCCTTTGTAGAAATGAAACGGCTTATGCCTCCTTCCTCAACTCTGGCTGTTAATATAAAGTCAGAAGATTTAGGTGAAATTGACGATATCGGTAGACCATCATTAGTGCTGCTTTTGGAAATCTGTGATATCGGTAGACCACAACATTAGTGTTATTTTTGGAGGCCCAAGATATCGGGAGACCATAACATTAGTATTGTTTTTGGAAATCCATTTTTCTTTTCTTTAATTTAATAACTACCACTGGAGATACAGGTATTTAAATTGTAAGATTTTATCAAGGCGCAATCCTTCAACTAAAAATTCAGTGGCCCAGGTGCTCCACCTCCATTTACGACTACGAAGACCAATGCATTTTATTCGAAGCGATTCAGAGCGTAAAACGATCTGGGGTCAAGGCTGCCGAACTGAAATTGCAGGGCAAGAAGTATAAAATGAGTTACTAAACTATAAGGTCAGTATAACCAATAATCTTTAACCTTTAAATCTAGAGAGTACCGCCTTCCAGGTATATAACTAAATATATACCCGATCCCTTATCTAGGTTAGATTTGCACGAGGCCAGCCCCCTGCACCCCCGTTGCTCTGCGAGGCCTCAACGAATAAACCCTAGCCCATAGCTTCGAGCGAAGCGAGCCCAGGGGGTCTGGGGGCGTGCCCCCAGAAAAACAACCCCTGGGTTAGGGTTTTGCAGGGGGCCAGCCCCCTGCACCCCCGTGGCTCTGCGAGGCTTCATCGAATAGATCCCAACCCTCGGCGAAGCCGACCCAGGGGGCGTGCCCCCAGAAAACAACTCGTGGGTTAGCATTTTGCAGGGGGCCAGCCCCCTGCACCCCCGTGGCTCTGCGAGGCTTCAACGAATAGAAAGTATAGAACATTGCCCATAGCTTCGAGCGAAGCGAGCCCAGGGGGTCTGGGGGCTAGCCCCCAAAAAACCACTACTCGGCTATTGTGAGCAGTGAGTTGTTGATGGTTGGTTTACAGTAGGCTCAAGAATCTGATATTATACGACGTACACTTGTTCTGGTGTCCAGGGACGGTGGGGAGTGAGTGCGTATAATAGCAGATTTTGGTACTACTGAGAGCCATTCAGTCCCACTAGGAAAAGAGAAGGGGAAAGAGGAGAAGAAACAGCGGTGGTTAGTGCTTGTGAGCTGAGGAAATGGTGCTTGTCTCTAGATTTAATGACACCTGAGGCTATTTACTATACAACGTACACTTGAATGGATGTCCGAGGACTGCGGCGAGTGAGTGTGTACAATAAATAACCCTAGATACCACTGAGAGGCTAGATGCGCGCCTATTCCTCAGTGAAGAAAGAAAAAAAAAAACCACGGGGAATCCACCCCTATTTATACTTTTTTTCGCCACCCTTGCTTACGTCATCAACCCCTTCAGCCCCATACCTTCAATTACCTTCCACACCCTTCCGTTACCTTGTAGTGACCCCAATAAGCTACTTATGGGTTCATAGCTTCGAGCGAAGCGAGCCCTGGGGGTGGCTTCAACGAATAGACCCTTACCCATAGCCTCGAGCGAAGCGAGCCCTGGGGGTCTGGGGGCGTGCCCCCAAAAAAACAACCCCTGGGTTAGGGTTTTGCAGGGGGTCAGCCCCCTGCACCCCCGTGGCTCTGCGAGGCTTCAACGAATAAACCCTAACCCATAGCTTCGAGAGCGAAGCGAGACCAGGGGGTCTGGGGGCGTGCCCCCAGAAAACAACTCGTGGGTTAGCGTTTTGCAGGGGGCCAGCCCCCTGCACCCCCGTGGCTCTGCGAGGCTTCATCGAATAGATCCGAACCCTCGGCGAAGCCGACCCAGGGGGTCTGGGGGCGTGCCCCCAGAAATCAATCCCTTGGGTTAGGGTTTTGCAGGGGGCCAGCCCCCTGCACCCCCGTGGCTCTGCGAGGCTTTATCGAATAGATCCCAACCCTCGGCGAAGCCGACCCAGGGGGTCTGGGGGCGTGCCCCAGAAAACAGCCCACCTATCGTGTGGGAGCCCAACCCTCGGCGAAGCCGACCCAGGGGGTCTGGGGGCGTGCCCCCAGAAAACCACCCACGTATCGTGTGGGGGAAAAAGTGGTGATGTAAATCGGGGCGCCGTTGGGAGGTTTCGGGGGTCTGGGGGTGTGATGAAGTTGATCGGGATGCCGACGTTGGGAGTTTTGTTTAGGGTCGATGAAAAATTCAGTATACTACTGAACACTAACCACTGCATGGATATGATGCTACGACGAGCACGAGGGACGACATCTGTGCGGATGTTCAGCTGTGCACGACTGGTTCGGATGGCCTCTGAGAGTCCAGAGGAGATTCTGGAACGGGGCTTCCGGCAGATGGAGTCGGGCAAGTACAAAAAGTCCGAGGAACAGCTGCAGCCGCTGCTAGACGCCGGCAAGCAGCTGGGGGTGTCCCCCGACGAGGTCAAGAAGCTGTACTCAGATGTACAGGTGGGCATGGTGCCACGTGACCGCATGAGTCCGGAGCAACGCCAGCAGGCCGACCAGGCCGAGGTCGAGGCCCTGGCCCCCCCGACCCTCGACGAGCCCTTCAAGTTCGACGACCTGCCGCCGCTCGGCCACCTGCTGCTGCACGAGCACCGCGTCCAGCGCGAGTACAACCGCATCGCGGCCTACCAGCTGCCGCAGCTTACGCAGTTCGTCAAGCCCTACGTCCCCCGCCGGAAGCAGGACGTGCTCCGCTTCCGCTACGCTACGTACATGGGCGAGGCGCATCCCGCCGAAAAGAAGGTCACCGTCTCGTTCCACACACGTGACCTCGACCTCACCGAGCCCCAGCGCCACAAGCTGCGCGTGCTCGCCGGCGCGCGCTACAACGCCGGCACCGACGAGGTCCGCATCGCGGCTGACCGGTACCCGGACCAGGCCCAGAACAAACGCTTCCTCGGCCAGATCGTCGCAGACCTCCTCGCCCACGCCCGCGACCAGGCCGACCCCCTCGCAGACGTCCCCGTCGACACCCGCCACGTCGAGCCCAAGCTCCGCAGAAACAAGCCCATATACCCCCAGCACGCCTTCCCCAAGGACTGGGAACGCCCCCAGGACGCCCCAAAGCCCAAAAACGACCTCTTCTCCGCCGTCGCCCGCCAGCTCGGCCAGAATTGACCCCCTCCCTGTACATAGCGCTTAATCTGACACTTTTTGTTCACTACCGAGCCTCGCAATGCTACGGGGACTGGCCCTCCTGCAAAAAACCCTAACCCTTTTCTGGGGGCACGCCCCCAGACCCCCGGGGCTCCCTTCGCTCGAGGCTATGGGTAAAAGGCCTCGCAGAGCCACGGGGGTGCAGGGGGCTGGCCCCCTGCAAAAACCCTAACCCGTTTTCTGGGGGCACGCCCCCAGACCCCCTGGGCTCGCTTCGCTCGAGGTTAGGGGAAAAAAGCCTCGCAGAGCCACGGGGGTGCAGGGGGCTGGCCCCCTGCAAAAACCCTAACCCGTTTTCTGGGGGCACGCCCCCTGACCCCCGGGGCTCGCTTCGCTCGAGGCTATGTGCTAGGGTTTATTCGTTGAAGCCTCGCAGAGCCACGGGGGTGCAGGGGGCTGCCCCCTGCAAAAACCCTAACCCTTTTCTGGGGGCACGCCCCCAGACCCCCTGGGCTCGCTTCGCTCGAGGTTAGGGGAAAAAAGCCTCGCAGAGCCACGGGGGTGCAGGGGGCTGGCTCCCCTGCAAAAACCCTAACCCAGACCTGGGGGCACGCCCCCAGACCCCCAGGGCTCGCTTCGCTCGAGGCTATGAGTAGCCTTCGTTTCTGACTATTCGATGAAGCCTCGCAGAGCCACGGGGGTGCAGGGGGCTGGCCCCCTGCAAAACCCTAACCCAGGGGTTGTTTTCTGGGGGCACGCCCTCAGACCCCCAGGGCTCACTTCGCTCGAGGCTATGGGTAGCCTTCGTTTCTGAATATTCGATGAAGCCTCGCAGAGCCACGGGGGTGCAGGGGGCTGGCCCCCTGCAAAACCCTAACCCTTTTCTGGGGGCACGCTCCCAGACCCCCAGGGCTCGCTTCGCTCGAGGTTATGGGTAAAGCCTCGCAGAGCCACGGGGATGCAGGGGGCTGGCCCCCTGCAAAAACCTAACCCAGGGCCTGTTTTCTGGGGGCATGCGCCCAGACCCCCTGGGCTCGCTTCGCTCGAGGCTATGAGCTAGGGTTTATTCGTTGAAGCCTCGCAGGGCCACGGGGATTCAGGGGGCGCGCCCCCCGCGAAAACAACTCCTCGCTATGCTCGAGGCTATGGGTAGTGTTTCATTCTGAATATTTTGAAGTTTCGCAGAGCTACCAGGGTTTATGGACTATAAATACTGTCGTGAAGTGTGATATCGGATGTCTGGATGAGCGCCATCCTGGGCGGAACACAAAGTAGTTTCATTTGTTAATGGTAGAGGAGGATATTCGGAGCATTCAAGGCTGGGGTCACTAAAGTCTTAGACTATATAGCCATCTTGGTTTAAATGTGGCGCACGAGTGGCGGTGGTTGTGGCGATGCTTTGGGGCTGTACAAAACGACAGAAACTTGCCACAAACAATGCCATATTAAAGTCACAATACAGGAGTGGACCCCATGGAATAATGTTTAAGCTAGAGCTGAGGTTTATCTGGGGTACGGTCCTAGGCCCCAGGGCTGACTTTTGCGGATGTTCGAGAATTTGGCCAGTGGTTTGGTTCCCAGTGTTTCCATTAAATTGCCTGTCGTCATCAAGTCGTCGATAATTGAATTACAATCATTAATCTGTAAAATCTCCTTATTGGAGTGAAAAAGGGAAAGGTTAAGATATGAAATCAAGTGAGTTGAAAAAAAAAAAAAAAGATGAAGCATAAGCCTACAACCAAGGCTGGTTCTTTTATAATAAAGATGTAGCTATAGTAGCAATAGCAATAGCAATAATACTCCAAGAAGAAAAAAAGAATCAGTCATCATGAACGAGTGATATCATGATGAGGTAGTAATGAGATGAATATGATATCAAGAAAGGCGGCTCAAGACGAAGCCAAGATCATAGGATATGGGAATTGCGAGAGTCCAGTCCAACAGGTTGTAGAGAGCTGTGGATTTGCGAGGACTCAACGGATAGACCAGTACCCATAGCTTCGAGCGAAGCAAGTCCTGGGGCTCTGGGGGAGTGCCCCCAGAAATACAGTTGTGCGTTAGGTTTTGCGGGGGGCTAGCCCCCTGCACCCCCAGGGCTCTGCGAAGCTTCAACGAATAGAAAGCATAATCTATTAGCCATAGCTCCGAGCGAAGCGAGCAAAGTGGGTCTGGGGGAGTGCCCCCAGGAAAACTCACACTTCTGAGTTAATTAGAATCGAATGGAATTTAAGTTGAAGTCTGTAGTTAGTAAGGTGTTGTTGGACACGCCAAAACAGTTGCCACTGACACCGCCACAAGTGCATCACACTTACTTTTTAAGGTTCCCAGAAACTTCATAACCCAATTGAGTTGATTGTATCTTCTTTTTCGAGAAATAGAAGCAAAAAAGCGATTGTTCTGCTTCGCAGAATATATGTTGGCCCCAAATCTTCCGCGAAGCGGAACCACGGGGGCCTGGGGCGTGCCCCAGAGAATCCACCTTTTCTAACTCAACAGGGCTGAAAGCGTCTTCCTTTTCCAGAAAAAGAAGTAAAAAGCGGTTGTTCTGCTTCGCAGAATATATATTGGACCCAAACCTTCCGCTAAGCGGAACCACGGGGGTCTGGGGGTGTGCCCCCGGAAAATCCACCTCTTCTAAGTCAATCGGGCTGACAGCGTCGTCTTTTCCAGTAAAGAAGCAAAAAGCGTGACTATTGTAGGACTTTAGCCTTGAATGTATCCTAGTATTTGTCTTTGCTTTACTTCCCAGCGGAATTAACCTCAAATACAAGGCAATACAATCAATCTGGTTGAGGAGGTATTGTCAGTCGCATTCAACGACATCCAAATGACAGATAACCTTGATAGCAGCAGGCCGAAAAATGTAGTTTTTCTGCTCAGACAAGATCGTAGAAGATCAAAAGTCAGTGGAATCGCCAACATGAACCGAATGGGTTAGAGTTTTACAGATTACAGCGTATAGGGTGATGGTCACGACGTCAAACAATTTCATATTCAACTTCCTTACCACCACCTATGCACTTTCATTAAAACCCGGCAGAAAGAAACAAGGATCGAGAACAAAAGTTCTGAATATCTTCACCGCTGTTAGCAAAACCAGAACCTAGGCCACGAGGAGCAAAGTAGAACGAACGATAATATGATAACTGACCGACCCAGCGGCCTCACCGGATTTTCCATTCTTGATCGGAGTAATCCCTTGACACAGTAAACTTCAAACACTCACCGTTTCAAGTTCATTGGTACCGAAACTGAACCCGGTCTGACTACCAAAGGCCAACAATTTGGTCTCCCGCGTTCAACCATGTACGTTCCCTCAGCATTGACATGAATATGGCCAATTTCACTAGCAAGGTCATAGAACGTTTGGTTGCTAACAATTTTGAGGTTGATCCAAATAGACTCTTTGTTCGACTCCGTCAAACCTTACTAGTTTGAAAACCAACAACGCCTGTTACTTCTTTTCTCGTGCCCGCTGAGCTGAATATGAGACGTATGTGATTCACAACTTTAGAGTAGCCGACTTCACTGGCTGAACCCATACTCAAACTATCAGTTAGAACACTAGTTGCCGTTTTGGCAATCTCAACCAAAGATTCAGACTCTGGATTCAAACAAGATTTCCCACTTTTGCTACGATATGTAACAACTTCGAGCAGGGACTTGCAGAGGACCAGCCCCCTGCACCCCCGTGGCTCTGCGAGACTTCAACGAATAGAAAGAAAGAAAAACCACTACCCAACTCTCGGCGGAGCCGACCCAGGGGGTCTGGGGGCGTGCCCCCAGAAATCTATTTGGGTTAGGTTTTCAGGGGCTAGCCCCCTGCACCCCCGTGGCTCTGCGAGGCTTCATCGAATAAAAAGAATTATCCCTTACCCAAACCTCGAGCGAAGCGAGCCCAGGGGGTCTGGGGGCGAGCCTCCAGAAACCGACCCCTAGGTTAGGGTTGTAGGGTCCTGCCCCATATCACTCTGGTTCGACAAGGCCACAACCAAAGAACATTACCTATACGCACATCAGCTCTTTTCTCCGCGTGTTCAAGGCCTTTTGACCGGAAGTAGCTGCTCTTAAAAAAGCCTACAGTGAACCTTCAAACTTTCGACCCAATGGACCGAGGCGAGAAAATGGATATCTATCCAAAACGTAGGTGGAAAAAGCTAATCCACAAAAGAACAAAATGCCGATTGATTTTGCCGCCAAATCCCTAGGGGGCGTATAACCGAAGGTCGGGCGTCCAATATCCTAGTCTTTTGCCAAGCACCACAACGCTTTTTGTCCCTTTTCTAGAAAAAGGTGAAGCATTATCACCCTCCCTCCAGTGATATTTACGGAGAATTGGAATGCCTTTCAAGCTGAAAGAAAATATCAATTCGGTTTCATGAAACTTCGAGGTAATGAAAGGTCCATCGTAGTAATGCTAAACCTTGTGCTTCCTTTCGCGTTGTAGCAAGACATAATCTCCGCTATCACACCCTTGCACAAGTAACTGTCTTCTCTGAGCTTCATTGACGATCAGACAGGTCATATTCTTCGACGCTGAGAAGGAATAAAAGTAGATTACCGTTACCTCTTTAGTGGTAAAAAGAGTATTACGATGGATTCCAACATTAAACTTACACTATTCGTCCGACTATTTGGTACGCAGGTTACCTTTAAGGTGGAGCGTGCGTGGCAGTGCTAGTCGCAACGTCTTGGGAGGTGTTTAAAGAACAGAGAAAAATTGCCACAAACACCGCCCCATCACGGCAACAGAAAAAAAACAATAAAAGTTTACTACAGCTTCTAAAATACAACCCTAAGAATCAGTCTCTTCTTTTCCAGAAATAAGCAAACGCGTTTGTTCTGCTTCCTAGAAGATTCATCGGTGAGGTCGACTCAGGGGTCTGGGGCGTTACTCCAGGAATACAACCATACAAAGAAATTTCTTCTTTTCCCGAAAAGAAGCAAAAGCGTTAGTTCTGCTTTGCAGAAGATTACTCTTCACCCAAAAGTCGGCGAAGCCGACCCTGGGGGTCTGGGGGCGTGCCCCCAGAAAAACAATCCTGCGAATCAGTTTCTTCTTTTCCAGAAAAGAAGCAAAAGCGTTAGTTCTGCTTCGCAGAAGATTACTCCTCACCCAAAACTCGGCGAAGCCGCCCCTGGGGTCTGGGGGCGTGCCCCCAGAAATACAATCCTACGAAGAAGTTTCTTTCCAGAAAAGAAGCAAAAGCGTTAGTCCTGCTTCGCAGAAAATTACTCTTCACCCAAAACTCGGCGAAGCCGACCCTGGGGGTCTGGGGCATGCCCCCAGAAATACTATCCTACGAAGAAGTTTCTTCTTTTCCAGAAAAGAAGCAAAAGCGATTGTTCTGCTTCACAGAAGATTCGTCGACGAAGTGAACTAACGCATTTATCTCTTTC
This sequence comes from Blastobotrys ciferrii, assembly GCA_030573635.1. Taxonomy (NCBI): domain Eukaryota; kingdom Fungi; phylum Ascomycota; class Dipodascomycetes; order Dipodascales; family Trichomonascaceae; genus Blastobotrys; species Blastobotrys ciferrii. Next base: position 18,432 of record JAJMDO010000061.1, on the reverse strand, counting down.
TGGAAAAGAAGGCAGCCTCGTGGATATGTCAATGCGTATTAATTTTACCATGACATCGACAAAAGCTGTTGAGAAAGAACGAAAATGTTGGGAAGAGTAAATCTACTATAAGAACAATCAGACAGAAAATCGGACTCAATGCAGCGCCAGTGACCCACTTGAAGCCATTGTATTTCGATGCATAGGTGCCAAACACAGATCTCCAAGCTCTCAACTCAAGCTTATGAAAACCTCCTGATGGGCGCAAGGGTGGAAGCGACGCTCCAGAGCTAGAGACGGAGACATACGAGCCCGCTGACTGTAATAAAGCCAATAGAAATGCTTTATTTTATTGACACCAAATGGATCGTTGTAGTTGTGACACACCTGAAGCCTATGAGAATCCATCCATAAACGTTGGCTTCCCGAGGCTTCACACAAATGGCAGAAAAGGAGTCTATAGACGATTACTCCCCAGCCCTTAGCGTTGGAGGATCCAGCATTTTTGCATCCTCCTGTGATCAAAAACATGAAGTCATGGACTCAAGAGAAGCAAGCTTTGGTGCCTGGAGCCGGGCTACAGGCAACGCTACCGGGTTAGGATGACACTGCCAGGAGTGCCCTCAGAAACATATATGTGGGCTTATTTTGCAGGGGGCCAGCCCCCTGCACCCCCGTGGCTCTGCGAGGCTTCAAGGAATAGATGGGATAAAACGCTACCCATAACATCGAGCGAAGCGAGCCCAGGGGGTCTGGGGGCGTGCCCCCAGAAAACAGCTCTGGATTAAGATAAAACTGTGACGCTTCAACGAATAGAAAAGATAAAACATTACCCATAGCATCGAGCGAAGCGAGCCAGGGGGGTCTGGGGGCATGCCCCCAGAAAACAGTTCTCGGTTAGGATAACACTGTGACGCTTCAATGAATAAAAAGGATAACACGCAAGAAACTTCAGAATATATTCAACTCACTTAGGAAAAGTGGAAGGCTCGATGTGTTACAGAGCTTTGTATGTCCGGTCGTGTGAGTTGTCACGTGACCTGTGTATATACATGGAGTACGGCTTTCCCGTTCGAGCAGTGGCGCTTATTTAATGCCTTACTCTTTCTCCTCCTCTTTTCCATCTTTCTTATCCTCTTTTTCTCCTTTCCCTCTTCTTCAGGTGATATTTTCTTTTCTGTTTCCGCTTCCTTTTGTGTTTCCTTTTCGCTCTCATCCTTCGTGTCGACATTTTCCTTGTTGTTTTCGCTTTCTGCTTTCCCTTCGGATAGCTTTGGCCTCTTTGTATCCTTGAGCTCGTCTGGAGGCGGTGTTCCTGTGTCCACGACCCAGGATATCTGTGTGAGTACAATGCCCGACAGGCTGCTCTCGTTGCTCGAGCCCTGGACCTCGCTGTCGCATTCTTCAGCTCCCGCTACAACGAATAGAAAGAAAAAACACTACCCATAGCTTCGAGCGAAGCGAGCCATGGGGGTCTGGGGGCTAGCCCCCAGAAAGCTGTCTACTGGGGCAGGATAACACTGTGACACTTCAACGAATAGAAAGAATAACACTCAACGAATGGCAAGCGCTCCAGAATAAATTCAACTCACTGAGGAAAAGTGGAAGGCTCGATGTATTACAGAGCTTTGTATGTGATTTGAACGGGTTCGGTCGGTGAGTTGTCACGTGACCTATATATATATATGTGGAGTACGGCTTTCCCGTTCGAGCAGTGGCGCTTATTTAATGCCTTACTCTTTACCCTCCTCTTTTCCATCTTTATTATCCACATTTTTATCTTCTTTTTTCTCTTTTCCCTCTTCTTCAGGTGTTTCAGCTTCCTTTTTTGTTTCCTTTTCGTTCTCCTCTCTCGTGTCGACATTTTCTTTGTTGTTCTCGCTTTCTGCCTTCCCTTCAGAAGGCTTTGGCCTCTTGGTATCCTCGAGCTCGTCCGGAGGCGGCGTGCCTGTGTCCACGACCCAGGATATCTGAGTGAGCACAATGCCCGACTGACTGCTCTCGTTGCTCGAGCCCTGGCTCTCGCTGTCCGTGTTCTTCAGCTCCCGCTTGAGCTCCTCCTCCGGATACTCCGTATGCGTCGATTGAACCGACAGTGAGCGTTCCAATGCAAATAGAAACTTCTGCGGACTTTCCTCCGTGTAGTACTCTCTTGGCCTCAGCAGCAGCTCGGCAATCCGCTGTATAGTGAACGGAGGCTCATCAGGAAACTTCTCCTCAAACTGCTCCTTCACGTCCTCCGCATACTCCTTCAAGCTCTGCTTCACACCCGTCAACGGATCCACCACCTCCTTCACACTGCCCCTAAAATCCTTCTCCAACACCTGGTCGATCCGTCTCTTAATCAGGTCCCGCACCCGCACCCACGGCGGAAAATCAGACCCAATCGCCCCACTCTCCATAACAGGCTCCAATATAGCCACCACTGCCCCCAGTTAGCACAACCCCCCCATCCCGCACAGCCCGCAATACTCACAGTCCCTATCAGATGTCATTTCATACCTTCCCAAAACACGACCACGGCCACATCTAATTATATACGCGCGTCTCCCTCGCGCGTTGGGACGTTTCAGCCGTTCTACATCATCAAACATCTAAAACCACCCCTCCGACCCCCAAAACTAACCCCCGATGCAGGGGCCAGAACCCTAATCCAGTAGTGGTTTTCTGGGGGCACGCCCCCAGACCCCCTGGGCTCGCTTCGCTCGAGGTTTGGGTAGCGTTCTATTTTTATTATTCGTAGAAGCCTCGCAGAGCCACGGGGGTGCAGGGGGCTGGCCCCCTGCAAAACCCTAACCCGGATATATGCTTTCTGGGGGGCACGCCCCCTGACCCCACGGGTTCGCTTCGCCCGAGGTCGTGGGTAAGGGTCTATTCGTCGAAGCCTCGCAGAGCCACGGGGGTGCAGGGGGCTGGCTCCCTGCAAAACCTAACCCAGGGGTTGTTTTCTGGGGCATGCCCCCAGACCCCCTGGGCTCGCTTCGCTCGAGGTTATGGGTGGTTAGGGCAGTTACGAAGCTTTAGGCCTAGCATGTTTTTCGGTGAGGCAGAATAATGCTTTTTGCTTCTTTTTCTGGAAAAAGAAGAATACCACGATACTATTTCGAGCTGGTGAAGCGGTAGTAGGGCCTCAATTTTGGGCAAAGGCCGGTGGCCGGTGTCGGGATATGTCGGGCCGGTGAGCCGCACGCGAAAATGATATAAAAGAAGGGAGGGCTCGGGTTAAGAAGTACGGGCTAAGAGAGTATCGATAATGATTCTTCGACGCGGACTCGTACAACAATTGCGGGTGGTTTCAGGACGTCGAGGGTATGGGAGTGTAGCGGATGCGTATTCGAAGGATATTCCAACTGTGGAGCTTGCATACGAGCGGTTTGATCCGAAGAAGGGCCGGGTTGAGGAGGACCCGATAGTGTTTCTTCACGGGCTCTTTGGGTCCAAGATCAACAACAAGACGGTGAGCAAGGTGCTGGCACGTGATCTGCAGAAGTCTGTGTATTGTCTGGATCTTCGGAATCACGGCGAGAGTCCGCATGTGGCCAGACACGACTATCCGGCGCTTTCAGCTGACGTGGAGAACTTTCTCGACGAGCAGAAGATTGAGTCGTGCATTCTAGTTGGCCATTCGATGGGAGCTAAGGCTGCGATGGCTGTTTCTCTAAGACGTCCTGGTCTGGTCTCCTCGCTCATACCCGTGGACAACGCTCCAATCGACGCTAGACTGACCTCGGCGTTCCCGCTCTATGTGCGCGGAATGAAGGACGTGGAACGCAGCCAGCCAAAGTCACAGAAGGAGGCCGTCGAGGTGATGCAGAAGTACGAGCCCTCGCTGCCCATCGTGCAGTTCCTGCTCGCAAACCTCAAGAAACACGACGACGGCTCGTACAGATTCAGAATCCCCCTCGACACCCTCGGCAAAAGCCTCGACAACCTCGGCGACTTCCCCTTCCATCCAGACACCTCCCGCTTCGTCAAGCCCACCATGTTCATCAGAGGAACCAAGTCCCCTTAGTAAGTATTCAACCTCCTGAGAACCACGGGACCTAACCCACAAGTGGTTTTCTGGGGGCACGCCCCCAGACCCCCAGGGCTCGCTTCGCTCGAGGCTATGGGTAAAAAGCCTCGCAGCGCCACGGGGGTGCAGGGGGCTGGCCCCCTGCAAAACCCTAACCCAGAGGTCATATCTGGGGGCACGCCCCCAGACCCCCTGGGCTCTCTTCGCGAGGCTATGGGTAAGGGTCTATTCGTTGAAGCCTCGCAGAGCCACGGGGGTACAGGGGCTGGCCCCCTGTAAACCCTAACCCAGGAGTTGTTTTCTGGGGGCAAGCCCCCAAACCCCCACGGCTCGCTTCGCTCGAAGTTATGGGTAGTGTTCTATTCTTATTACTTGTTGAAGCCTCGCAGACCCGCCCCCAGCCCCCAGGACTCGCTTCGCTCGAAGTTATGGGTAATGGTCTATTCGTTGAAGCCTCGCAGAGCCACGGGGGTGCAGGGGGCTGGCCCCCCTGCAGACTAACTCAGTTATAGAGGAGAAGGGAAGGTTATTGGATTGCAAAGCTGTGGTTTTTGGTTGGCAGAAGCTGTTGCTAACTGAGTTGTAGTGTTTCGGATGAGGCGTTTCCGGCTATTGGACAGTTTTTCCCAAGTTTTACTGTGAAGGATGTAGATTCTGGTCATTGGGGTAAGTTGTGTTGATGAATTGGATGGAAAAAGAAGCTAACTTTATGAAATTTAGTTATTTCGGAAAAGCCATCCGACTTCCTTGATCTTGTGAAGGAGTTTGTCAAACAGCACTACGATGTATAACATTAGATTAGATCAGTTATTAGATGATGAGAGTGGATGTGTTGTATTATATTATTTTTACGCAATGATGGTCTTGCATGCGGTATTTTAGTTCCTTTAGCTATAAGCCAACGTACCAGATACCAGGCGATATGGTTGTGTGAGAGAGCCGAGACCATGCCGCCCGTATGAGACAGACCAAGTCATGTAGCAATATAATGATATGACCAAGCGATATTAAATGTTACCCTTGGAATAATCAGGATGCACTACTGTTGGAGTGTTCTATTTATAGAATACATGCACTTGAAGGAAACAAACATGAAATACTCAAATGTGACACTTTTATTACGGTTGATATTCCACGGAAGGCCAATTACAGGTCATGTTTCTACAGAATAACGGATAACTCTTACCATATAAGGTCAGGCATGCACGCGCGTCTTGCGCGTAGCGCCAAGCTATATTCTTGGAAACAGAGATCCCCTGCAAACCTAACCCAGTAGTGGTTTTCTGGGGGCACGCCCCCAGACCCCCAGAGCTCGCTTCGCTCGAAATTATGGTTAAGGGTCGACTCGATGAAGCCTGGCAGAGCCGCGGGGGTGCAGGGGCCGGCCCCCTGCGAAACCTAACCCTGTTGTTGTTTACTGGGGGCACGCCCCCAGACTCCCTGGGCTCGCTTCGCTCGAGGTAATGAGTAAGGGTGGATTCGTTGGAGCCTCGCAGAGCCACGGGGGTGCAGGGGGCTGGCCCCCTGCAAAACCTAACCCAGGTGTTGATTTCTGGGGGCACGCCCCCAGACCCCCAGGGCTCGCTTCGCTCGAAGTTCTGGGTAAGGGTCTATTCGTTGAAGCCTCGCAGACCCACGGGGGTGCAGGGGGCAGGCCCACCTATAAACCTAATTCACGGCGGACGAAATTTATTGTGTTGTACCCTGGATTCGAACCCTCAACCTCCCAAGTGCCAAAAATTGGCCTATTGTGCGCCCCTAGAGCGTGCATGCATGCAATTGATAAAAAAATGTGCCGGAAGCCTTAGCCCAGTGGTGGAGTAGCAGGGTGGGACCAAGAAGTCATCAGGGGTCATACATCCTGTATGCCGCCCTCGTATAGCATGGAACCCACCAAACCTCTGCCACTAGGCCAAAACTCCCAGCTATTACTACTATAGAAGAAAAAAAAAACTTAAATTGTCAAAATTGCAATTTTTCCTCGCCCCACAGGCTTTACAGGCGCTAATGGAGGGTGTAGCTGTGTTCTACGCCTCCGGAAGAAGATAATTGATAGGTTTGTGTGGCATCTAGCTCTCGCGTAACGCCACAATTACCCATTTAATGGATGCCAGTTCCGGTCCCCTTGGCAACTCTCAATGTGGTCCTTGTCGCCCGTGTCCACCCAAACGCAGTCTAGGATCATAAAACAATGCTTTTTATAGGCCTGTGTGCGATAATATAGCCCATTGACCTCTTAAACCTTACCAGACCGAACTAGTTATCGCTCTATTGGCCGTAGTTCAAAGTCTACAAGTCTTTACAGCTGAACCCAAGACGGTAACATTTATCATTGTTCATTCTCCATGGAACGCCAATTGCAAGCCACATTACTGTAGGATAACCGATAATTCTTACCGGCGAAGGTCAGGTATATATGCACGCGCGCTTCGCGCGCAAGTTGTAAGCCATCGTCATTAAGCCTTTATTGGTATTTACGGGCAAGTGTTATGGATTGCGGATGGTCAGGCATAAGACCTCTCATCATTTGGTAAAGGCCATGCGTGTGAATCAAAGAAAAGAGGTCTATGGTTGTTTTCTGGGCCAACCCCTTCCCCAGACTCCAGGGCCCCTGCCTGCGATTCGCAGAATCTGAGGTGGCAAAACCATTCTTCTTGACCGCAATCTGGGTTTCAATTTATGAATTATATGGAGTAATTATTACGGACGTCAATTACTACAGCGCAACTCCGTACAACGCCTTGATTGGCTAGGTGTATGTTGGTTCAGGAAGGATTAATGAGCATGTGGGAAAACCATTTGGTGTATCACGATAAACTCTGGACTTCACTGGGCAAAACCCGCCTAACCTGCCCTTCCGCAGAAGACGTATGCAAGAGATGCAGATGCGGTATGAACCAAATAATTGTCCTTCTTGCTATCGAGAAGACGCTTCAAGCTGAGCCAAAAAATTGCCTCAAGACTTGTCTGGCATTCTCATATTGGCAATATCTCACCAGGATATATAATAAGTCTTCTTTATTCTCTACTCACATCGCGCGGGCTCTTCCACAACCGGGCTAGGTTTGCAGGGGGCCAGCCCCCTGCACCCCCGTGGCTCTGCGAGGCTTCAACTAATAACCCTTACCCATAACTTCGAGCGAAGCGAGCCCCGGGGGTCTGGGGGCGTGCCCCCAGAAAACAACACTTGGGTTAGGGTTTTGCAGGGGTGTAGAAATTGGGACATGTTCTCAACCGTGTAACTTTGTGGTTAGACAAAGTATTAGGAGAATGTAGCACAGAGTTGTTTATAATAAGTTTATTGTGTAATTTTTCGGTAATGATATATGATACAAATGAGTGACTATTTATAATAATTGAGATATAATCCAGAATATTCCATAAAGTGGCAAATAGCTCTTACTCGAA
>JAJMDO010000061.1:0-10930 GCA_030573635.1 Blastobotrys ciferrii | reverse complement strand
CTGCACCCCGTGGCTCTGCGAGGCTTCAACTAATAACCCTTACCCATAACTTCGAGCGAAGCGAGCCCCGGGGGTCTGGGGGCGTGCCCCCAGATAACAACACTTGGGTTAGGGTTTTGCAGGGGGCCAGCCCCCTGCACCCCCGTGGATCTGCGAGGCTTCGACGAATAGAAAGAATGAACTACTACCCAGCTGTAGTTCTGGGGGCATGCCACCAGCCCCCTAGGGCTAGCTTCGCTGGATGTTTTATCCGTTCGTCGAAGCCTCGCAGAGCCACGGGGGTCTGGGGGCTGGCCCCCAGAAAAAGACAGTGCTGGTTTGCTGTATAAGACACAGAGCTCGTTTGAGGCGGTTAGCGGCGGCTCCTGCATTGGCTGGGGTGACATGTGAAGATAGGGGGTGATCATTACTCGAGGCGTTAGATAGTCGATCTGTCCACGAGCTCGTTGCATATATTAATTCTGTACCCTGTATATTGGAACGTGCACTGCAATAGTAGTCCTTGGAATCCGGCCCACTACCCGCGTTTCCCGATGGTGAATTCTCCAGGCCTCACTGCATGCATGTAACCAGTCTGTTTTACTCGTCTCGTCGCTAGTGCGCGTGCATGCGTTGGTCAGAGACTGAGCGGGGTATTGTTATGCACACCGCACAAACATGCACTAACCCTATGCATGTGCATTTGTTACCAAGCAAACCTTGCACCCCTTTCTTAGCCCAAGCCCGAGCGGTTCCAAAAAAGGGCCTGTCCGAACCGCGATTAGCCATTACCGACAGTGCCACGTCCCAAAAAAGGCAGTGCCCCTCAGACACATTTCCCAATCCGGCAACTCCGCCGCAGGATGCCTAATCGGCGCAGCTGTTTCAGATCCGTTTTAATAAACGGTCGACACTTGGCACATGTCTCAAAACCAATAACATCAGCCCTAAACGGCTTCACCAAGTAGCACTCGTCGTCGGCTAAACCGTTCTTTTTAAAAAAAGAACCAAAAGCATTAGCCCTGCGGGGCTTCAACTCGTAGATCCACAAGCTCTCGTCGTCCAAACCGTTCTTTTTTACAAAAAGAACCAAGAAATTAGCCCCGAAGGATTTAAATCGTTGTTCGAGGTACTCCTGTCGGATATACCGTTCTCTTAAAAAACCAAAAACAGTGGCTCTGCAGGGCTTTGAAAGTTGTTCCAGCTACCCTTGCAACTTATACTGTTCTGTTCTAAATAAGAACCAAAAAGTTTAGCCTTGCAAGCTTTAAAACGTTGTTCAAGGCAATTTTGTCGGTTAAACTGTTCTTTTTTAAAAAAAGAACCAAAAACATTAGCCCTGCAGGACTTCAATCCATAGATCCAGAAGCTCTCGTCGTCTAAACCGTCCTTTTTTTAAGAAAAAGGAACCAAAAACATTAGCCCTGCCGGCTTTAAACCATTGTTCAAAAGGTACTTTTGTCGGTTAAACTGTTCTTTTTTAAGAAAGAACCAAAAAAATTAGCCCTGCGAGTAAAGTCGTTCCAGCTACCCTTGTAAGTTAAACTGTTCTTTTTTAAAAAAAGGACCAAAAACGTTAGCCCTGCCGGCTTTTGCAGGGGGCTAGCCCCCTGCACCCCCAGGGCTCTGCCAGGCTTCAACGAATACAAAGAAGAACAACCTACCCATAACTTCGAGCGAAGCGAGCCCGGGGGGTCTGGGGGCATGCCCCCAGAAATACATTTATGCACTAGGTTTTGCAGGGGGGCTAGCCCCCTGCACCCCCAGGGCTCTGCGAGGCTTCAACGAATACAGAGAAGAACAGCCTACCCATAACTCCGAGTGAAGCGAATCATGGGGTCTGGAGGCGTGCCTCCAGAAAACTATATATCGATTAGTGTTTTGCAGGGGGCCAGCCCCCTGCACCCCCAGGGCTCTGCGAGGCTACAATAAACGCTACCCATAACTTCGAGCGAAGCGAGCCCAGGGGGTCTGGGGGCATGCCCCCAGAAAACCACTCCCGGGTTAAGGTTTTGCAGGGGCCAGACTCTGCGAGGCTTTTTTTTACCCAGCGCATCGAGCGAAGCGAGCCCTGGGGGTCTGGGGGCGTGCCCCCAGAAAGTGGGTTAGGGCTTTGCGTAAGAGAGAGAACGGGGTGTTTAAAGGAGCACGGGTGTGCGCGCGCGTGGATATTTTTTACCCCCTGAAAAAACAAACGAGCGGGTGGCGCTGGGTATATATAGGGGCCGATCGCCACCTCGTTGAGAGGAGGTGCATGCTGCGCAAGAGTAGTATATGAAGCGATGCCGGTCCTCTTTCCACGCTCCACGTGGAGCATGCCGTACTTTGCGACGGTGCTTGTGAGCGCGGGGGTCGTGCTGGCGTTTCTAGGCTACATTTTTGGCGAGTTTGAGGCGAATGTTCGTGGGGATGCCTCTGGCCAGGCGTCTGAGTCACGAACGATCCCGACATATCTCGCCCTGTTCATCTTCGCAGAGCTCTACCAATGCGTGCTCACGTTCGACGCGCTCCGCCATAAGAACACGATCCAGGTCGTGGGGCTCAACCTCTTCTCCCTCGCCATGCTCGTCTACGCCAGTCTGCAGTACGACCAGATCGCGCGCGCGGTCGCGTCCCTCGCGGAGCACCGCCACTACGACGCCACAAACAGCCACTGGCACGTGATGCGCGCGTTCGCGATCGCGATCCCGTGCGTGGTCGCGGTCGCGCTTGTGTTGATGTGCGGCTTCGCCTATCGCCTTTATGGCGAGTTTGGCTGGTCGCTCTACAAACACGTCGGGGCGGACCTGCGGCTGAAGCGACGGTACGTGGCCTATCTGGTGTTTGTGGCGTTGGTCAAGTTCGACTTCTTCTTCTTCCTGGGCTTTGCGATCCAGTTCGCGGTGATTGTGCTGGACACACGTGACGTCGAGTTCGCCCTCACCATCGCCGTCGTCCCCGCCACAATCCTCGTATTGTGGCTGGCCCTGGTGGCGGTGCGGCGGGAGAGCTACGTCGGAATGGCCGCAATCACGGCCCTATTCGGCGCTGCCCTCGCCTACTTCCTCTTCAAACTCGTCCGCATGTACCAGCCCAGCCAGGAACACAAGTACATGGCCACCCGAAAAACCCTCACCACGTTCGCCGTCATCACCATCCTCCTCCTCCTCGTCACCATCGCCAACGCCGTCCTCTGCACAGTCAACTTCGGCTACGGCCTCCGCCAGCTCGTCCTCAGCTCCGCAGACGACCCCGACGCTGACGACAAGTACCCCCTCGACGCTATCGACTCCCGCGGTGGCCCCAAATCCGGCATGCGAATGACTATCGACTAACTCATACCCCCTCTCGCTGGCTGAGAGTACGCAAAAAACACCTGCATGTATCCTGTTGAATATTTATACTCGAACGTATGGTTTGCAGGGGGCCAGCCCCCTGCACCCCCGTGGCTCTGCGAGGCTTCAACGAATAGAAAGAAAAAACCACTGCCCATATCTCGGCGAAGCCGACCCAGGGGGTCTGGGGGCGTGCCCCCAGAAATCTATTTGGGTTACGGTTTTGCAGGGGGCCAGCCCCCTGCACCCCCGTGGCTCTGCGAGGCTTCAACGAATAGAAAGAAAAAACATTTGACATTTTGGCATTTAATCATTTTATTATAGAGTCGCCAGGCGCACCCACTCGGAGTTAAACCCGGAATAAGTCACGAAGACCAAGCCAGACTCTTGTTCCAATACATAAAATTATTTCTAATTGTTCTTTCCATTTCGTGTGCTTTTGCACTTGCTTCCACTCATCATCTCCGTTTTAGCGACTCAGTCAGACCCGGATCCAGAAGAATCAGCCTGCTGTGACGTAGCCTGGGTTGCTTCCAACTGCCAGCTACTAGATTGATTGTTTTGGCGCATTTCGAGCTTCGCTGTGCCATTTTTTCGTCCAGTCATGATAAACTCCGTCATTTCTTGGAGCCCTTCTTGGTGTTCAATAAAATTGACAACTCAAGGTTCGGCGACACTTTCTTTAGTTTCTTTCTTTCTTCTGCCCTCTTTGGACATTGTTGGACGATATGTTGGATAGTTTCGAGTTCTTCGCAATCGCAGGCGTAACTTTCATCCCTCGGATTTCTCGTTCTATAAACCATCCCCCAATCAAAGCATGTCCTGTTCGAAGTTGAACTGTTTTACTTGTAACATACCTTGGCCAGGATTTCATTACGTTAAACGTCTTTAGCCCCTTGACGTAAATCGTACACCTCGCCTTCTTCACAATTTGTCTGTATTTCTTTCCAGACTCAACTTCTCTCCTGTAGTTTGCTTGCCATTGATCGATTGAATTTTTTTGTCACTTCTTTTCTTTTCTCAATTCGTCGCTTCCATTCTTTTGCAGTTTCGTCATCAGGCCCTTACCCAAAACTTCGAGCGAAGCGAGCCCAGGGGGTCTGGGGGCGTGCCCCCAGAAAACAGCACCTAGGTTAGGTTTTGCAGGGGGCCAGCCCCCTGCACCCCCGTGGCTCTGCGAGGCTTCATCGAGTAAAAATAATGAAACGCTGCCCATAGCCTCGAGTGAAGCAAGCTCTGCGGGCCTGGTGTCATCCCCCAGAGAACACTGCTGGCCTACACTGTGTTTGACGGTGCTGTCCTGTGGTATTGTTTTCTGGGGGCACGCCCCAGGCCCTCTGTGCTCGCTTCGAACTGAAGGCTCCAGGGGGGTCACACCCAATGTATATGTGCGGAAACTAATACTTATGACGCGCTTGTATATGCTAGCTGACTACTCTCAAATATGGCCACAAGAAGCATCGATATCCATATGCCTTTACGGTACAAGCTACTTCTAAGTTTATTTTGTCAAAGTTAATCTCTATCTCAAGAAATGTTTATAGCTATAGCACAGTTCACAGTTAGGCAAAGCGCAGAATAACAGGGTGAAAAATCGGACAGACAAGGTCATTGCGCTCGTTTCAAACATGAATAGGTTACCAGCATTGAAATCGATATCTGGGTGGCTATCGTAGTCTCATGATCACCAAAGGCCAGATAAAGCAAACTGGTTCTCTATTACTGCCCTCTAGATCTTACAACTTTTGGTTAAGCCTCACAGGGCTACGGGTACAGGGGCTGGCCCTCTGCAAGATAACCTGATGCATGTGTAATAATTTTTACATGTACAAGTGTATGTATGGAATGCAATATCTGATGTCCTTTGGCATAGGTGAAAAGAAACATCCCTTGTTTGTGTTCCTTATTCTTTTTTTTTTTTTTTTTTTTTTTTTTTTTTTTTTTTTTTTTTTTTTTTTTTTTTTTTTTTTTTTTTTTTTTACTACTCTACTTTGCTCATATAATCACTGCCATGGCAAGTTTTGTACCAATTTCAGTACTAAAAGACGTGACAAACTGCAATTATCTTTGATGCTCCCCTTATTGTTTTGTATATGGCGTCCAGCACAAGCCAGTTCAAAACTATAACAAATGAATGCATTCGTTAGCCAATTGAAGAAGCGACTTATTAGGGCCAGCCCCCTGCATCCCCCTGACTCTGCAAGGCTCCAAAAGTAGGAAATTTTAACCACAAATCTAGGGCTCTTCCACCAGGAATAACCGGTTTGGGGTAAGTGTCCCCCTGCATCCCCTTAGCTCTGCGAGGCTTCAACGAATAGAAAGAGCGAATCATTACCCCTAGCCTCGAGCGAAGCGAGTCATGGGGGCCTGGGGGCGTGCCCCCAGAAACCGGCTTGGGAAAGATTCGCAGGGGGCCAGCGACGCCTCAACGAATAGGAAAAATGAATCACTACCCATAGCCTCGAGCCACGCGATCCCCGGAGGTCTGGTGGCGTGTCCCCAGAAACAACAGGTCTAGGGTAATATTTGCAGGGGGCCAGCTCTGCGAGGCTTCAACGAATAGAAAGAGCGAATCATTACCCATAGCTCGAGCGAAGTGGGCTCTGGGGGTCTGGGGGCGTGCCCCCGGAAACTAATTCTGGGTTAGGTAAGTTAATGTAATTTAATTTGGCATTAGATTAAATTTTATGTTGGGTCAATTTTGAATTCCGACGGTGATATAATAGCTCCGACGGAGTAATTTTATAGCCGACGGGGAGTTTGTATAAGCGACGGAGCGTGGGAAATTGTCGACGGGAATTAGACCATGTTTGTCCCGTATGCGACGGAGTGATTAGAATTAGCGCCGGCCATATTCAGGATATGCGACGTGGTGTATGCACTAAGATTTTGGCCCTCTACGGAATAACGAACATACTTCTCTTTTTTGCGCTTCTCTGTGGGGAAAATTAGCAGTATATTAGTGAAAGCAGATGTTATTGTATTGATTACTTATTGGTTGGTCTATTGATAAGCCAATTGACCCACTTCCAGCCTATTTTCAAGCTGCAGGGTTAGACACGATCGACTTCAACCTGGACAACCTAGGAGTCAAGTGACAATGAAAGCTCCGTCGGAAACACTAGCCTTCGAGGCGACGGGTAGTTCTGGGGGTTAATTGTGAAGCGATTTGTTGCTTTTGGTGTCGGTAAGTGCAGGTGACCGTCGCGTGGGGAATTTTATAGGTTGATCTCTGCTAGACTGTGGGGCAGCATCAGGTGAATTCGAGGATATAAAAAGTGTGCAATGGCCAGTAGACTGGCATAGCCTTTAGTAGAACTGAATATGACAAACGAATGGAAGCCATTGAAGATTGCAATTGTGGGAGCCGGAATTGGGGGGCTTGCTGCTGCAATTGCTTTGAGAAGACATGGGCATGAAGTCCATATCTATGAAAAGCACGACTTTGCACATGAGGTTGGAGCCTCAATTAGTTGTGCTGCTAATGGCGGTAGGCACTTGGTTGAATGGGGCGTGGATGTTAAGGCAGCAAAGCCCGTGTTCTTGAAGGATCTCATTAGACACGATTGGGAGACCGGAAAAGTCAAAGCCATTTATCCGTTCGAGGATTACAGTGACAAGTATGGGGTTCCGTATTTCATGTTTCATCGAAAGGATATTCATACAGTTCTTTTGAACACTGCTCTCGGAGACAAGATTGATGGCAATCCTTGTGAGCTCCATGTTAACCACAACGCAGTCAAGTGGGAAGACAACACAGTATATTTCGAAAACGGGAGATCGGTCACTGCTGACTTGATTATCGGAGCTGATGGCGTTGGATCCACTATGCGGAAGCTCATTGGAGTGAAGCCAGATTACCATCCGTCCACTTCCTGTTGCTACCGCTGTCTTGTGACAAACGAAGACGTTCAGAAATACAACTTTTACGATTTTACAAAGAACGGGGCAATCGAGTTCTGGGGTGGTGAAGGTATAGATAAGATTGTCATCTCCCCCTGCAGCAACGGAGATATTATCAGTTTCTACTGTTTCTACCCATCGTCCTACAACAACCTCCGAAAGGATGGGTGGGATAATGATGCAACTCTCGAACAGCTCCTGGATACCTTCCCCAAGCTTGACTCGCAAATCCGGGATATGTTCAAAAGGGCGTTCGATATTAAGCAATGGCGGCTCTATGTTCACGAGGAATACGAAACATGGAGTAATGGTAATACCACACTAATGAGCGATGCAGCCCACCCTATGCTCCCCGACCAATCTCAAGGCGCCTGCCAAGCTATTGAAGATGCCGCAGCACTGGGCTATATCTTCTCCAAGAAGTTTAACTTCTCTGTTCCTGACGGACTGAAGATTTACGAGCAAGTCCGAAAACCCAGAGCCACAAAAGTCCAAAAAGCCAGTGCCCGTGCAAGAGAAGACCTCAGCGAACGCATCGGTTTCAGTGCCTCTGTCGACAAGCCTGGTAAACTGACGATTGAGGAAATCTGTGGCTACGACATCAAGGCAGATGTCGATCGAAAAGCAGCAGCCTTATTTGATTCTTCAAAGCTTTAGTTGGCCAAAATACATCTTCATTAAGTTAAGCATTTCATCCCTTTCTTCCTTTTCGTAAAAAAAAAAAAAAAAAGATAGCCCGAAATTCCGCGAAGCGGACCCAGGGGGGTCTGGGGGCGTGCCCCCTGATAAACCTTTCGTCAAGAGGTCTTCTTCTTTTCCAGAAAAGAAGCAAAAGCGTTAGCTCTGCGAGGCTCTGAATCCGCGAAGCGGACCCAGGGGGTCTGGGGGCGTGCCCCCAGATAAAGATAATTTAAAGACGTACCAAGGAACTTTATTTTACTATATCATGACTATACCGGAGAATTCGTAATATCGAACACTAGCCCAGTTTACCGGCTTTTTAGTCTTTTCCTCCCTTTCCCAGATAGTTTGAAGCAGCTTATCAACTTGGTCAACGTAGCCAAATCCCAGTTGGCTTTTGAGGCACCGGACCCTGTGGACAATGTAGTCCTGATTCTGGGTTGAGGATGCGGCAGCTCCTGCCATTATGAGTGGGAAAACCAACCCACACTCCAGAGGAGACCCTTCGGCAATTGCTCTCAACGAACACAACAGGTTTGCCAGACATTCCTGAACTCTGGGATGCTTTTTGTCGTAGCCCTGTTGGATCTGATGGAGCCGCATCAAAGCAGCCCATTTCCAGGTTAATATAAAGTTCAAGTGCTCTCCCTCGCAAATACCCTCTGGCCTGGGTGTAGACTCTGTCGGCAATGTGAGTCGGTTTAACCTAAGCTCAATAAACTCTGCAAACGAGTTAAACTGATCCTCTAAAATGAAATGCTGCGACCTCAAGTTGCGCATGCTAGAAAGAGTAGAAATGTCGCCTAGGATGGATCCTAGCTCACCGCAGAGCCCTAGGCGGACAGGTGTGGACTCTGGAACATATTGATCATGTGGATTGGTTTTGTTCCTGGCTGCAAATGGAGGGTTGCAGGTGCTCAGTGAAGATACAAAGTCCAAATAATAAAAAGTTTGTTTGATGAACGCAAGCATCCCCGAAGACAATGTGTTTTCCGAATTATTGTTCATTCGTTGAAACACATTTTCGAGATAATACCCCCAATTAGTTGACAGACCATCCAAGACCTCTAAGTATACCATCATTAGCAATGACAGCATAGACTCCTCTGTTTGCGACCTTAGAGCCATCTCTGCACTCTTTTGTGCTTTATCTTTATAACACATGTAATCAAGGAAATAACCTGGATCCCTACCAGCTCTGTGTGCAGCAGCAATGCCCAGAATAGGATATCTCACCTGCTTGTATTGGAAACAAAGAGGCAAGACCGCCTCAGATACTTTGTCCAACCGCTGGCGCATGAATAGTATAGGAACCACCACGTCCTTGAAATATGCAAGCAGCTCCTTTTCGGTCGTGTCAATCTGACTTGTCGACAACGGCCGTGCAAGCGGGCTTTTCCAAAAGTCTGAACTATCCCTCACTATCTGCATCTCCTGATTCAAAAGATCAGTCGTACTGATATCTCCGTCAATCCCCGGTAGTACAAGAGAAGATTCCCGCTCACTATCACTCATCGCCGGACTGCCCAAACTGAGATATCCAGGCTCTACCCTTTCCAACTCTTTTTTAAAAGAATCAACCGGTCCAGAACACGTACGGTTTAGTCGTTTACAATCGCCACATTGCGGCCACGCTTCGTCACATTTCTTCTTCCTCACGCGGCAGCTAATACACCCTGATCGGCTTCTTGTTATACTTTTCGCCGCCCTGCTCCCACCATTTCGCTTCGAAACGTGGTTGATAATAGGAGAGGTTGCATTCGGGGTAGACAGTGTTTCTCTCTGCCTCTTTTCCAGGCTCCTAGAGCTAGGACGACCCACAGGTTTGAACGGTCGGTCATAAGTGCAAGGCTCATCTAGCCGAACGCACCTTCCACAGGGTTTGCTACCCGAGCAGGATTGCTTCTACATGTATTTGTTAGCATAAAAACGCCCTAACCGGTAGGTTTTAGATATCAACATACAATAGAGCTGCAACGGTCACACGCACGCTTCCCTGCCATTTTCCACTAAACGCTAGGTCGAATTAATTTCACGGTCCTAAATTACGTAAAATGCGGGGGGGGGAGGGACACCCGGTTTGCCGCCTTTATATACCAGCGAGCGGGGTGTGCAGGACTTCTTCATGCATCTACGATTATACCCCACTTCATGATAGATAACTGAGATATCGTCGCGCAACGCGCGCCCCCGCGTATCACCGAGTGAAAGCGTCGCCAGTAGTAACTTAGCAACCTGTTAATTCTAAGAAATTTTGCAAGGTCAACAAAAAAAATGAGGTATAGGCGATATCATCCGGCCCTGGCCAATTAATATCAATGCAGTGGGCATGCAAACTAAAATTTAAGGGGAAGGGTGAAAACAGACCTTATTTTTCGCGCTTTTTCTGCGCGCCAGTTTCAAGATCTGCTGCTTTATTGGGATCACAGGCTATATCCCCGGCTGGCCAAAGCTACGCGTACGTTTCTTCTCAGCCACCCGGGACTTTTGCGATAGAATCGACCATACGGAGTAGTGTTCAATTAATGGATGCTGAAAAGAACCAATAAAACTGGTGCTGATTCGAGTCCGGTAGAACGTACAATATTAATTAGTTAACGTACTACCTCGCTCTCGGGTTGTGCATATATGTTATCGGCCACGGGAGCGAAAAAGGTCTTCTTTTCACGACCTTCACATTAAAAATAATGACAGCGGTGAGGTTCGAACTCACGCCTCTTTCGAGACCAGCATTCAAGTTATACCTGAAGCGGGCGCCTTAGACCACTCGGCCACACTGTCCTTGGGAGGTTTTGTGTTATTTTCCGTGTAGTCATGGTATATATTTACCCTTATCTCCGAGCAAGAAGAGCAAGAGCTCCAGTAGCCACCGATATTGCCCACAGAATGCTGAACCGAGATCTCCCCAACATTGGGGAATGGGGAAGTGACTATCTCCAGAAAAGTACTTACGTGGTTGATCCAACAACAGCCTGCCTCCTTTGTCGGCAAGCCAAAGATAAACTGTCACATCTGTATATGGAATGCCCAATGACCCTCAAAATCCTCAAGCT